>JAINVK010001214.1:0-37814 GCA_030068075.1 Paguma larvata
AAACAAGATGTTGGTTGAAAGACACATACCCCACAGTGTTTTCAGAGTTGAGTGTATGGCACTTCGCTCCAAGACCTGCGTGTTGGATCTACTCATTGTTAACTTACTGAAACAGAACGTTGTCGGATGAAGCAATCTCCACAGTGATGTTTCATAGAAATGAGTGTATTGCACTTCGCTGGTAGGTCCTGCGCATTCGCTTTCACACATTGGTAACTTACTGAAACAAGAGCGCTTAGTTCAATGAGGCGTTCCTCCGACAGTGTTGGTTTCACAGAGTAGAGTGAATGGCATCTCGCTGCTAGTTCTGCGCATTCAGTTTCACACACTGATAACTTACTGAAACAAGTTATTAGTTGCTTGAGGCATTGCCCCACAGTGTTGTTTCACAGAGATGAGTGCACAGCACTTTCCTCCTAGTTCTGCTCACGGGAATCCACACCCTCTTAACTTACAGAAACAAGATGTTAGTTGAATTAGGTATTCCCCACTTGTTGTTTCACAGTGTTGTGGAGTGTATGGCACTTTGTTGCTAGTTCTGCGCACTCAGTTCCTCACACTGCTAACTTGCTGAAACAAGATGTTAGTTGATTGAGGCATTCCCCACAGTGCTGATTCACAGAACGGAGTCTATTGGACTTCGCTGCTAGTCTGCGCATTCAATTTCATACAATGCTAACTTACTGAAACAAGAGGATAGTTGAAAGGGGCATTCCCCACCGTGTTGATTCACAGAGTTGAGTTCATAGCACTTCACTGCTAGTTCTGTGTATGGGAATCCACACCCTCTTAACTTAATGAAACAAGATGTTTATTCAATGAGGCATTCCCGACAGTGTTGCTTCACAGATTGGAGCATATGGCACTTCGCGGCTAGTTCTGTGCAGTCAGGTCCTCACACTGCTAACTTACCGAAACTAGATGTTATGCGAAAGAGGCATTTTCCACAGTGTTGTTTCACAGAGTTGAGTGTGTGGCACTTCGCTGCGAGGTCTGCACAATCAGTTTCTCACAATGCTAATTTATGGAAACAAGAGGTTGGGTCAATGAGGCAATCCCCACAGTGTTGTTTCACAGAGTGAAGCTTATGACGACAATTCGCTGCTAGTTCTGCCATTCAATTTCACACACTGGTAACTTACTGAAACAAGATATTAGGGGAAGGAGGCATTCCTCACAGTGCTGTTTCACAGAGATGATTGCACAGTACTTTGCTCCTAGTTCTGATCATGGGACTCCACACACTCTAAACTTACAGAAACAAGATGTTAGTTGAATTAGGCTTCCCCACAGCGTTGTTTCAAGGCCTGGAGCATATGGCACCTCGCTGCTAGTTCTGCCCATTCATTTCCTCACACTGCTAACTTACTGACACAAGATGTTAGATGAAAGAGGCATTCCCCACAGTGTTGTTTCACAGAGTTGACTGTATGGCACATCACTGCGAGGTCTGCGCATTCAGTTTCACACAATGTTAACTTACTGAAACACGATATTAGTTGAAGGAGCCATTTGCTACAGTGTTGTTTCACAGAGACGAGTGCATAACACTTTGCTCCTAGTTCTGCTCACGGCAATCCACAGCCACTTAATTTACAGAACAAAGATGTTAGTTGAAAGAGGCATTCCCCACCATGTTGTTTCACAGCCTGGAGCGAATGACACTTTGCTACTTCTTCTGCGCGTTCAGTTCCTCACACTGCTAACTAACTGAAACTACATGTTACGTGAAAGAGGCATTTCGCACAGGGTTGCTTCAAGAGTTGAGTGTGTGGCACTTCTCTGGGAGGTCTGCGCTCTGAGAAACAACACAGTTGGGAATGCCCCATTCAACTAACTGCTCATTTCAGTAAGTTAGCATGGTGTGAAACTGAATGTGCACACATAGCAGCGAAGTGGCATATACTCAACTCTGTGAAACAACGGAGTATGAAAGGCCTCCCGCAACTAACAGCTTGTTTCAGCAAGTAAGCAGTGTGTGACATAAAATGCGCAGAACAGGCAGCGAGGAGGCATGCACTCAACTCGGTGAAACAACACGGTGGGGAATGCCTCATTGAACTAAACTCTTGTTTCAGTAGGTTAGCATTGTGTGATACAGAATGCACAGACCTAGTAGTGAAGTCTCATACACTCAACTCTGTGAAACAATGCAGTGCGGAAGGCCTCCTGCAACTAACAGGTTGTTTCAGCAAGTTAGCAGTGTGTGATATAGAATGCGCAGAACAGGCAGCAAAGTACCATGCACTCAACTCTCTAAAGTAACACTGTGGGTAGTGCCTCTTAAAAGTTACATCTTGTGTCAGTAAGTTAACAGTGTGAGGAACTGAATGCGCAGAACTAGCAGCAACGTGCCATAGACTCAACTCTGAAACAACACAGTGCGGAATGCCTCCTGCAACGAACAGCTTCTTTCAGCAAGTAAGCGGTGGGTGATATAGAAAGAGCAGAACAGGTAGCGAGGTGGCATGCACTCAACTCTCTGCAATAACACTGTGGGGAACTCCTCCTTCAAGTTACATCTTGTTTCAGTAAGTTAGCAGTGTGAGGAACTGAATGCGCAGAGCCATACACTCCACTCTGTGAAATAAAACTATGGCGAGTGCCTCACTGAAGTAAACCCTTGTTTCAGTAAAATAGCAGTAGACGAACCCAATTCGTAGAACAAGCAGCAAAGTGTTGTACACTCAATTCTGAGAAACAACACTGTGTGGAAGGCTTCATTCCTCTACTCCATGTTTCAGTAAGTTAACAGCGCATGGAATCCAACGCACAGATTTTAGACCTAAGTGCCATACACACAACTCTGTGAAACAACACTGTGGGAAACTCTGTGAAAGAACGCAGTGCTGATGGCCGCCTACAACAACCAGCTTGTTTCAGCAAGTGTGATATAGAATCATGAGAGGTGACATGCCTCATCTCTGTGAAATAACCCTGTGGGGATTGCCTCTTTCAGGTAACATCTTGTATCGGTAAGGTAGCAGTGCGAGAAGCTGAAAGCGCAGATCAGGAAGCAAAGTGCCATACACTCCGGTCTGTGAAACAACACTGTGGCGAGTGCCTCTCTGAAGTAACCTCTTGTTTCAGTAAGGTAGCAGTGTACGGTATCCAATTCGCAGAACTAGCAGCAAAGTGTCCTCTACTCAATTCTGTGAAACAACACTGTGTGGAAGGCCTCATTCCTCCAACCTGATTCAGTAGGTTAGCAGCGTTTGGAATCCATTGCAAAGTTCTTGGAGCGAATTGCCGTACACACAACTCTGTGAAACAACACTGTGTCGAGTGCCTCATTGAACTAACCTCTTGTTTCAATTAGGTAGCACGGTTAGGAACTGAATGTGCAGAACAGGCAGCCAAGTGCCATACAGTCCACTCTGTGAAACAACACTGGGGCGAGTGCCTCTCTGAAGTAACCTCTTGCTTCGGTAAGGTAGCAGTGTTCAGAATCCAATTCGCAGAACTAGCAGCGAAGTGTCGTGTACTCATTTCTGTGAAACAACACTGAGTGGAAGGACTCATTCCTCTAACCTGTTTCAGTACGTTAGCAGCGTATGGAATCCAATGCACAAATGTTGGAGCGATGTGCTATATAACCACTCTGTGAAGCAACACTGTGGCGAGTGCCTCGTTGAACTACCCTCTTGTTTCATTTAGGTAGCACGGTTAGGAACAGAATGCACAGAAATAGAAGCCACGTGCTATATACTCCACTCTGTGAACCAAAACTGTGGCGAGTGCCTCAGTGAACTAAACCCTTGTTTCATATAGGTAGCAAGGTTACTAACTGAATGCCCAGAACTGGCAGCAAAGTGCCATACACTCCTGTCTGTGAAACAACACTGTGGCGAGTGACTCTCTGAAGTAACCTCTTGTATCAGTAAGATAGCAGTGTACGGTATCCAATTCGCTGAACTAGCAGCAAAGTGTTCTCTACTAAATTCTGTGAAACAACACGGTGTGCAAGGCCTCATTCCCCTAACCTGTACCAGTAGGTTAGTAGCGCTTGGAACCCAATGCAAAGATCTTGGAGCGAAGTGGCACACACATTACTCTGTGAAACAACACTGTAGCGAGTGCCTCAGTGTTCTAACCTCTCGTTTCACTTAGATAGCACGGTTAAAAACTGAATGCGCAGAACTAGCAGCAAAGAGCCATATGCTTTATTCTGGGAAACAACACAGTGGCGAGTACCTCATTGAAATAACCTCTCGTTTCTTTTATTAGCAGGGTTAAGAACTGAATGCGCAGAACAGGCAGCAAATTGCTACATACTCCACTCTGTGAACGAACACTTTGGCGAGTGCCTCACTGAACTAACCTCTTGTTTCACTTAGATAGCACGGTTAAAAACTGAATGCGCAGAACTAGCAGCAAAGAGCCGTACGCTTTTCTCTGTGAAACAACACACTGGCGAGTCCCTCACTGAACTAACCCCTTGTTTCATTTAGGTAGCACGGTTAAAAACTGAATGCGCAGAACTAGCAGCAAAGAGCCATACGCTTTACTCTGTGAAACAACACAGTGGCGAGTGCCTCACTGAACTAAACTTTTGTTTAATTTAAGTAGCACGGTTAAAAACTGTATGCCTAGAACTAGCAGCAAAGAGCCATACGCTTTACTCTGTGAACCAACACTGTGGCGAATGCCTCACTGAACTAACCTTTTGTTTCATTTAGATAGCATGGTTAAAAACTGAATGCGCAGAACAGGCAGCAACGTGCTATACACTCCACTCTGTGAACCAACACTGTGGCGAGTGCCTCACGGAACTAACCTCTTGTTTCACTTAGGTAGCACGGTTAAAAAGTGAATGCGCAGAACTAGCAGCAAAGAGCCAAACGCTTTACTCTGTGAACCAACACTGTGGCGAGGGCCTCACTGAACTAACCTTTTGTTTCATTTAGATAGCATTGTTAAAAAGTGATTGCGCAGAACAGGCAGCAACGTGCTATACACTCCACTCTGTGAACCAAGACTGTGGCGAGTGCCTCATTGAACTAACCTCTTGCTTCACTTAGGTAGCACGGTTAAAAACTGAATTCTTAGAACTAGCAACAAAGAGTCTTAATTTTTACTCTGTGAAACAAGAGTGGCGAGCTTCTCTCTGAACTAACCTCTTGTTTCATTTCGGTAGTGCCATTAAGAACTGAATGTGAAGAACAGGGAGCAAAGTGCTGCATACTCCACTCTGAGAAGCAACACTGTGGCGAGTGCCTCATTGAAATAACCTCTTGTTTCCCTTAGGTAGCACGGTTAAAAACTGAATGCGCAGAACAAGCAGCAAAGAGCCATATGCTTTCCTCTGTGAAACAACGCAGTGGCGAGTGTCTCACTGAACCAACCTCTTGTTTCTATTACGTAGCACGGTTAAAAACTGAATTCCTAGAACTAGCAGCAAAGAGCCATACGCTTTACACTGTGAAACAACACAGTGGCGAGTGCCTCACTGAGCTAACCTCTTGTTTCATTTAGGTAGCACGGTTAAAAACTGAATTCCTAGAGCTAGCAGCAAAGAGCCTTATGTTTTACTCTGTGAAACAACTCAGTGGCGAGTGCCTCACTGAGCTAACCTCTTGTTTCATTTAGGTAGCACGGTAAAAACCTGAATGCGCTGAACTAGCAGCAAAGAGCCATAGGCTTTCCTCTGTGAAACCACACTGTGGCGAGTGCCTCACTGAACTAACCTCTTTTTTCATTGAGGTAGCACTGTTAGGAACTCAATGCGCAGAACAGGCAACAAGGTGCTATACACTCCACTCTGTGAACCAACACTGTGGCGAGTGCCTCAATGAACTAACCGCTTGTTTCAATAAGGTAGCACGGTTAAAACTGAATCCCTGGAACTAGCAGCAAAGAGCCTTATGTTTTACTCTGTGAAAAAACACAGTGGCCAGTGCCTCACTGAACTAACCTCTTGTTTCATTTAGGTAGCACTTTAGGAACTGAATGCGCAGAACAGGCAGCAACGTGCTATACACTCCACTCTGTGAACCAACACTGTGGCCAGTGCCTCAATGAACTAAACTCTTGTTTCATTTAGGTAGCACGGTAAAAACCTGAATGCGCAGAACTAGCAGCAAAGAGCCATAGGCTTTCCTCTGAGAAACTACACTGTGGCGAGTGCCTTACTGAACTAACCTCTTGTTTCATTTAGGTAGCACTGTTAGGAACTGAATGCGCAGAATAGGCAGCAAGGTGCTGTACACTCCACTCTGTGAACCAACACTGTGGCGAGTGCCTCATTGAACTAACCTCTTCTTTCCCTTAGGTAGCACGGTTAAAAACTCAATGCGCAGAAGTAGCAGCAAAGAGTCTTATGCTTTATTCTGGGAAAGAACATAGTGGCGAGTGCCTCATTGAACTAACCTCTTGTTTCACTTAGATAGCACTGTTAAAAACTAAATGCGCAGAACTAGCAACAAAGAGCCGTATGCTTTACTCTGTGAAACAACACAGTGCAAAGTGCCTCATTAAACTAACCTCTTGTTTCCCTTAGGTAGCACGGTTAAAAATTGGATGTGCAGAACAAGCAGCAAAGAGCCATAAGCTTTACTCTGTGAAACAACACACTGGCGAGTGCCTCACTGAACTAAGCTCTTGTTTCATTTAGGTAGCACGGTTAAAAACTGAATGCGCAGAACTAGCAGCAAAGAGCCATAGGCTTTCCTCTGTGAAACAACACTGTGGCGAGTGCCTCAGTGAACTAACCTCTTGTTTCACTTAGGTAGCACAGTTAAAAACTGAATGCGCAGAACTAGCAGCAAAGAGCCATAGGCTTTCCTCTGTGAAACAACACAGTGGCGAGTGCCTCATTGAACTAACCTCTTAGTTTCTTTTAGTTAGCACGGTTAAGAACTGAATGCGCAGAACAGGCAGCAAATTGCTACATACTTCACTCTGTGAAGGAACACTTTGGCGAGTGCCTCACTGAACTAACCTCTTGTTTCATTTAGGTTGCACGGTTAAAAACTGAATGCGCAGAACAAGGAGCAAAGAGCCGTACGCTTTACTCTGTGAAACAACACAGTGGCCAGTGCCTCATAGAACTAACCTCTTGTGTCAGTTAGGTAGCACGGTTAAAAACTGAATGCGCAGAACAAGCAGCAAAGAGCCATACGCTTTACTCTGTGAACCAACACTGTGGCGAGTGCCTCATTGATCTAACCTCTTGGTTCATTTAGGTAGTGCAGTTAAGAACTGAATGCGAACAACAGGGAGCAAAGTGCTACATACTCCACTCTGTGAAGCAATACTGAGACGAGTGCCTAATTGAAATAACCTCTTGTTTCATTTAGATAGCACGGTTAAAAACTGAATGCGCAGAACTAGCAGAAGAGAGCCGTAGGCTTTCCTCTGTGAAACAACGCAGTGGCGAGTGCCTCACTGAACTAACCTCTTGTTTCATTTAGGTAGCACTGTTAGGAACTGAAAGCGCAGAACAGGCAGCAACGTGCTAACACTCCACTCTTTGAACCAACACTGTGGCGAGTACCTCATTTATCTAACCTCTTGTTTCATTTAGGTAGTGCCGTTAGGAACTGAGTGCGAAGAACAGGGAGCAAAGTGCTACAACTCCACTCTGTGAAGCAACACTGTGACGAGTGCCTCATTGATATAACCTCTTGTTTCACTTAGGGAGCAGGGTTAAAAACTGAATGCGCAGAACTAGCAGCAAAGCGTCATAGGCTTTCCTCTGTGAAACAAGACAGTGGCGAGTGCCTCACTGAACTAACCTCTTGTTTCATTTAGGTAACACTGTTAGGAACTGAATCCGCCGAACAGGCAGCAATGTGCTATACACTCCACTCTGTGAACCAACACTGTGGCGAGTGCCTCAATGAACTAACCTCTTGTTTCATTTAGGTAGCACGGTAAAAACCTGAATGCGCAGAAGTAGCAGCAAAGAGCCATTAGCTTTCCTCTGTGAAACAACGCTGTGGCGAGTGCCTCACTGAACTAACCTCTTGTTTCACCTAGGTAGCACGGTTAAAAAAAGAAAGCGCAGAACTAGCAGCAAAGAGCCATACGTTTTACTCTGTGAAACAACACAGTGGCGAATGCCTCACTGAACTAACCTCCTGTCTCTTTTAGGTAGGACGGTTATGAACTGAATGCGCAGAACAGGCAGCAAAGAGCCATACGCTTTGCTCTGTGAAACAACACAGTGGCGAGGGCCTCACTGAACTAACCTCTTGTTTCAATTAGGTAGCACTGTTAGGAACTGAAAGAGCAGAACAGGCAGCAACGTTCTATACACTCCACTCGGTGAATGAACACTTTGGCGAGTGCCTCACTGAACTATCCTCTTGTTTCATTTAGGTAGCACGGTTAAAGCTGAATGCCTAGAACTAGCAGCAAAGAGCCAAATGCTTTACTCTATGAAACAACACAGTGGCGAGTGCCTCCTTGAACTAACCTCTTAGTTTCTTTTAGTTAGCACGGTTAAGAACTGAATGCGCAGAACAGGCAGCAAATTGCTACATACTCCACTCTGTGAAGGAACACTTTGGCGAGTGCCTCACTGAACTAACCTCTTGTTTCATTTAGGTTGCACGGTTAAAAACTGAATGCGCAGAACAAGGAGCAAAGAGCCGTACGCTTTACTCTGTGAAACAACACTGTGGCGAGTGCCTCACTGAACTAACCTCTGTTGCATTTAGGTAGCACTGTTAGGAACTGAATGCGCCGAACAGGCAACAACCTGCTATACACTCATCTCTGTGAACCAACACTGTGGCGAGTGCCTCATTGAACTAACCTCTTGTTTCTCTTAGGTAGCACGGTTAAAAACTGAATGCGCAGAACTAACAGCAAAGAGCCATAAGCTTTCCTCTGTGAACCAACACTGTGGCGAGTGCCTCACTGAACTAACCTCTTGTTTCATTTAGGTTGCACGGTTAAAAACTGAATGCGCAGAACAAGGAGCAAAGAGCCGTACGCTTTACTCTGTGAAACAACACAGTGGCGAATGCCTCACTGAAATAACCTCTTGTTTCATTAAGGTAGCAATGCTAGGAATTGAATGCGCAGAACGGGCAGCAAGGTGCTCTACACTCCACTCTGTGAAACAACACTGTGCTGAGTGCCTCAGTGAAATAACCTCTTGTTTCACTTAGGTAGCACGCTTTAAAACTGAATGCGCAGAAGTAGCAGCAAAGAGCCGTACGTTGTACACTGTGAAACAACACAGTGGCGAGTGCCTTACTGAACTAACCTCTTGTTTCTCTTAGGTCGCAGGGATAAGAACTGAATGCGCAGAACAGGGAGCAACGTTCTATACACTCCACTCTGTGAACCATCACAGTGGCAAGTGCCTCAATGAACTAACCGCTTGTTTCATTTAGGTAGCACGGTTAAAGCTGAATGCCTAGAACTAGCAGCAAAGAGCCAAATGCTTTACTCTGTGAAACAACACAGTGGCGAGTGCCTCATTGAACTAACCTCTTAGTTTCTTTTAGTTAGCACGGTTAAGAACTGAATGCGCAGAACAGGCAGCAAATTGCTACATACTTTTAACACTTTGGCGAGTGCCTCACTGAACTAACCTCTTGTTTCATTTAGGTTGCACGGTTAAAAACTGAATGCGCAGAACAAGGAGCAAAGAGCCGTACGCTTTACTCTGTGAAACAACACAGTGGCCAGTGCCTCATAGAACTAACCTCTTGTGTCAGTTAGGTAGCACGGTTAAAAACTGAATGCGCAGAACAAGCAGCAAAGAGCCATACGCTTTACTCTGTGAACCAACACTGTGGCGAGTGCCTCATTGATCTAACCTCTTGGTTCATTTAGGTAGTGCAGTTAAGAACTGAATGCGAAGAACAGGGAGCAAAGTGCTACATACTCCACTCTGTGAAGCAATACTGAGACGAGTGCCTAATTGAAATAACCTCTTGTTTCATTTAGGTAGCACGGTTAAAAACTGAATGCGCAGAACTAGCAGAAGAGAGCCGTAGGCTTTCCTCTGTGAAACAACGCAGTGGCGAGTGCCTCACTGAACTAACCTCTTGTTTCATTTAGGTAGCACTGTTAGGAACTGAAAGCGCAGAACAGGCAGCAACGTGATAACACTCCACTCTGTGAACCAACACTGTGGCGAGTGCCTCATTGAACTAACCTCTTGTTTCCCTTAGGTAGCACGGTTAAAAACTGAATGCGCAGAACTAGCAGCAAAGAGCCATACGCTTTACTCTGGGAAACAACACAGTGACGAGTGCCTCACTGAACTAACCTCTTGTTTCATTTAGGTAGCACGGTTAAAAACTGAATGCGCAGAACTAGCTGCAAAGAGCCTTTCGCTTTACTCTGTGAAACAATACAGTGGCGAGTGCCTCATTGAACTAACCTCTTAGTTTCTTTTAGTTAGCACGGTTAAGAACTGAATGCGCAGAACAGGCAGCAAATTGCTACATACTCCACTCTGTGAAGGAACACTTTGGCGAGTGCCTCACTGAACTAACCTCTTGTTTCATTTAGGTTGCACGGTTAAAAACTGAATGCGCAGAACAAGGAGCAAAGAGCCGTACGCTTTACTCTGTGAAACAACACAGTGGCGAATGCCTCACTGAAATAATCTCTTGTTTCATTAAGGTAGCAATGCTAGGAATTGAATGCACAGAACGGGCAGCAAGGTGCTCTACACTCCACTCTGTGAAACAACACTGTGCTGAGTGCCTCAGTGAAATAACCTCTTGTTTCACTTAGGTAGCACGGTTAAAAACTGAATGCGCAGAAGTAGCAGCAAAGAGCCGTACGTTGTACCTTGTGAAACAACACAGTGGCGAGTGCCTTACTGAACTAACCTCTTGTTTCTCTTAGGTCGCAGGGATAAGAACTGAATGCGCAGAACAGGGAGCAACGTTCTATACACTCCACTCTGTGAACCATCACAGTGGCAAGTGCCTCAATGAACTAACCCCTTGTTTCATTTAGGTAGCACGGTTAAAACCTGAATGCGCAGAACTAGCAGCAAAGAGCCATAGGCTTTACTCTGTGAAACAACGCAGGGGCGAGTGCCTCATTGAACTAACCTCATGTTTCATTTAGGTAGCACGGTTAAAAACTGAATGCGCTGAACATGGAGCAAAGAGCCATACGCTTTACTCTGTGAAACAACACAGTGGCGAGTGCCTCACTGAACTAACCTCGTCTTTCATTTAAGTAGCAAGGTTAAAACCTGAATGCCTAGAACTAGCAGCAAACAGCCATAAGCTATACTCTGTGAAACAACACATTGGCGAGTGCCTCACTGAATTAACCTCTTGTTTCATTTAGGTAGCAATGCTAGGAATTGAATGCGCAGAAAGGGCAGCAAGGTGCTATGCACTCCACTCTTTGAACCAACACTGTGGCGAGTACCTCATTGATCTAACCTCTTGTTTCATTTAGGTAGTGCCGTTAGGAACTGAGTGCGAAGAACAGGGAGCAAAGTGCTACAACTCCACTCTGTGAAGCAACACTGTGACGAGTGCCTCATTGATATAACCTCTTGTTTCACTTAGGGAGCAGGGTTAAAAACTGAATGCGCAGAACTAGCAGCAAAGCGTCATAGGCTTTCCTCTGTGAAACAAGACAGTGGCGAGTGCCTCACTGAACTAACCTCTTGTTTCATTTAGGTAGCACTGTTAGGAACTGAATCCGCCGAACAGGCAGCAATGTGCTATACACTCCACTCTGTGAACCAACACTGTGGCGAGTGCCTCAATGAACTAACCTCTTGTTTCATTAGGTAGCACGGTAAAAACCTGAATGCGCAGAAGTAGCAACAAAGAGCCATTAGCTTTCCTCTGTGAAACAACGCTGTGGAGAGTGCCTCACTGAACTAACCTCTTGTTTCACCTAGGTAGCACGGTTAAAAATTGAAGGCGCAGAACAAGCAGCAAAGAGCCGTACGCTTTACTCTGTGAAACAACACAGTGGCGAGGGCCTCACTGAACTAACCTCTTGTTTCCCTTAGGTAGCACGGTTAAAAACTCAATGCGCAGAACTAGCAGCAAAGAGCCATATGCTTTATTCTGGGAAACAACACAGTGGCGAGTGCCTCATTGAACTAACCTCTCGTTTCTTTTAGTTAGCACGGTTAAGAACTGAATGCGCAGAGCAGGCAGCAAATTGCTACATACTCCACTCTGTGAAGGAGCACTTTGGCGAGTGCCTCACTGAACTAACCTCTTGTTTCAATTAGGTAGCACGGTAAAAAACTGAATGCGCAGAACTAGCAGCAAAGAGCCTTATGTTTTACTCTGTGAAACAACACAGTGGCGAGTGCCTCACTGAACTAACCTCTCGTTTCATTTAGGTAGCACGGTTAAAAACTGAATGCGCAGAACTAGCAGCAAAGAGTCATAGGCTTTCCTCTGTGAACCAACACTGTGGCGAGTGCCTCACTGAACTAACCTCTTCTTTCATTTAGGTAGCACTGTTAGGAACTGAATGCGCAGAACAGGCAGCAAATTGATACATACGCCACTCTGTGAAGGAACACTTTGGCGAGTGCCTCACTGAACTAACCTCTTGTTTCATTTAGGTAGCACGGTTAAAAACTCAATGCCTAGAACTAGCAGCAAAGAGCCATACACTTTACTCTGTGAAACAACACAGTTGCGAGTGCCTCACTGAACTAACCTCTTGTTTCATTTAGGTAGCAATGCTAGGAATTGAATGCGCAGAACGGGCAGCAAGGTGCTATACACTCCACTCTGTGAACCAACACTGTGGCGAGTGTCTCAATGAACTAACCTCTAGTTTCATTTAGGTAGCACGGTGAAAACCTGAATGCGCAGAATTAGCGGCAAAGAGTCATAGGCTTTCCTCTGTGAAACAACACAGTGGCGAGTCCCTCACTGAACTAACCTCTTGTTTAATTTACATAGCACGGTTAAAAACTGAATGCCTAGAACTAGCAGCAAAGAGCCATACGCTTTACTCTGTGAAACAACACAGTGGCGAGTGCCTCACTGAACTAACCTCTTGTTTCCCTTAGGTAGCACGGTTAAAAACTGAATGCGCAGAAGTAGCAGCAAAGAGCCATAGGCTTTCGTGTGTGAAACAACACAGTGGCGAGGGCCTCACTGAACTACCCTCTTGTTTCATTTAGGTAGCACGGTTAAAACCTCAATGCGCAGAAGTAGCAGCAAAGAGCCGTACGCTTTACTGTGTGAAGCAACACAGTGGCGAGTGCCTCACTGAACTACCCTCTTGTTTCATTTAGGTAGCGCTGTTAAGAACTGAATGCGAAGAACAGGGAGCAAAGTGGTACATACTCCACTCTGTGATGGAACACTTTGTCCTGTGTCTCAGTGAACTAATCTCTTGTTTCAATTAGGTAGCACGGTTAAAAACTGAATGCCTACAACTAGCAGCAAAGAGCCTTACGTTTTCCTCTGTGAAACAACACAGTTGCGAGTGCCTCACTGAACTAACCTCTTGTTTCCTTAAGTAGCACTGTTAGAACAGAATGCGCCGAACAGGCATCAACGTGCTATACACTCCACTCTGTGAACCAACACTGTGGCGAGTGCTTCATTGAACTAACCTCTTGTTTCCCTTAGGTAGCACGGTTAAAAACTGAATGCGCAGAACTAGCAGCAAAGAACCATAGGCTTTCCTCTGTGAAACAACACAGTTGCGAGTGCCTCACTGAACTAACCTCTTGTTTCATTTAGGTAGCACTGTTAGGAACTGAATTTGCCGAACAGGCAGCAACGTGCTATACACTCCACTCTGTGAACCAACACTGTGGCGAGTGCTTCATTGAACTAACCTCTTGTTTCATTTAGGTAGCAGGGTTAAAACCTGAATGCGCAGAAGTAGCAGCAAAGAGCCGTACGCTTTACTCTGTAAAACAAAACAGTGGCGAGGGCCTCATTGAACTAACCTCTTGCTTCCCTTAGGTAGCACGGTTAAAAATTGAAGGCGCAGAACAAGCAGCAAAGAGCCGTACGCTTTACTCTGTGAAACAACACAGTGGCGAGGGCCTCACTGAACTAACCTCTTGTTTCCCTTAGGTAGCACGGTTAAAAACTCAATGCGCAGAACTAGCAGCAAAGAGCCATATGCTTTATTCTGGGAAACAACACAGTGGCGAGTGCCTCATTGAACTAACCTCTCGTTTCTTTTAGTTAGCACGGTTAAGAACTGAATGCGCAGAGCAGGCAGCAAATTGCTACATACTCCACTCTGTGAAGGAGCACTTTGGCGAGTGCCTCACTGAACTAACCTCTTGTTTCAATTAGGTAGCACGGTAAAAAACTGAATGCGCAGAACTAGCAGCAAAGAGCCTTATGTTTTACTCTGTGAAACAACACAGTGGCGAGTGCCTCACTGAACTAACCTCTTGTTTCATTTAGGTAGCACGGTTAAAAACTGAATGCGCCGAACTAGCAGCAAAGAGTCATAGGCTTTCCTCTGTGAACCAACACTGTGGCGAGTGCCTCACTGAACTAACCTCTTGTTTCATTTAGGTAGCACTGTTAGGAACTGAATGCGCAGAACAGGCAGCAAATTGCTACATACGCCACTCTGTGAAGGAACACTTTGGCGAGTGCCTCACTGAACTAACCTCTTGTTTCATTTAGGTAGCACGGTTAAAAACTCAATGCCTAGAACTAGCAGCAAAGAGCCATACACTTTACTCTGTGAAACAACACAGTTGCGAGTGCCTCACTGAACTAACCTCTTGTTTCATTTAGGTAGCAATGCTAGGAATTGAATGCGCAGAACGGGCAGCAAGGTGCTATACACTCCACTCTGTGAACCAACACTGTGGCGAGTGTCTCAATGAACTAACCTCTAGTTTCATTTAGGTAGCACGGTGAAAACCTGAATGCGCAGAATTAGCGGCAAAGAGTCATAGGCTTTCCTCTGTGAAACAACACAGTGGCGAGTCCCTCACTGAACTAACCTCTTGTTTAATTTACATAGCACGGTTAAAAACTGAATGCCTAGAACTAGCAGCAAAGAGCCATACGCTTTACTCTGTGAAACAACACAGTGGCGAGTGCCTCACTGAACTAACCTCTTGTTTCCCTTAGGTAGCACGGTTAAAAACTGAATGCGCAGAAGTAGCAGCAAAGAGCCATAGGCTTTCGTGTGTGAAACAACACAGTGGCGAGGGCCTCACTGAACTACCCTCTTGTTTCATTTAGGTAGCACGGTTAAAACCTCAATGCGCAGAAGTAGCAGCAAAGAGCCGTACGCTTTACTCTGTGAAGCAACACAGTGGCGAGTGCCTCACTGAACTACCCTCTTGTTTCATTTAGGTAGCGCTGTTAAGAACTGAATGCGAAGAACAGGGAGCAAAGTGGTACATACTCCACTCTGTGATGGAACACTTTGTCCTGTGTCTCAGTGAACTAATCTCTTGTTTCAATTAGGTAGCACGGTTAAAAACTGAATGCCTACAACTAGCAGCAAAGAGCCTTACGTTTTCCTCTGTGAAACAACACAGTTGCGAGTGCCTCACTGAACTAACCTCTTGTTTCCTTAAGTAGCACTGTTAGAACAGAATGCGCCGAACAGGCATCAACGTGCTATACACTCCACTCTGTGAACCAACACTGTGGCGAGTGCTTCATTGAACTAACCTCTTGTTTCCCTTAGGTAGCACGGTTAAAAACTGAATGCGCAGAGCTAGCAGCAAAGAACCATAGGCTTTCCTCTGTGAAACAACACAGTTGCGAGTGCCTCACTGAACTAACCTCTTGTTTCATTTAGGTAGCACTGTTAGGAACTGAATTTGCCGAACAGGCAGCAACGTGCTATACACTCCACTCTGTGAACCAACACTGTGGCGAGTGCTTCATTGAACTAACCTCTTGTTTCATTTAGGTAGCAGGGTTAAAACCTGAATGCGCAGAAGTAGCAGCAAAGAGCCGTACGCTTTACTCTGTAAAACAAAACAGTGGCGAGGGCCTCATTGAACTAACCTCTTGTTTCCCTTAGGTAGCACGGTTAAAAATTGAAGGCGCAGAACAAGCAGCAAAGAGCCGTACGCTTTACTCTGTGAAACAACACAGTGGCGAGGGCCTCACTGAACTAACCTCTTGTTTCCCTTAGGTAGCACGGTTAAAAACTCAATGCGCAGAACTAGCAGCAAAGAGCCATATGCTTTATTCTGGGAAACAACACAGTGGCGAGTGCCTCATTGAACTAACCTCTCGTTTCTTTTAGTTAGCACGGTTAAGAACTGAATGCGCAGAGCAGGCAGCAAATTGCTACATACTCCACTCTGTGAAGGAGCACTTTGGCGAGTGCCTCACTGAACTAACCTCTTGTTTCAATTAGGTAGCACGGTAAAAAACTGAATGCGCAGAACTAGCAGCAAAGAGCCTTATGTTTTACTCTGTGAAACAACACAGTGGCGAGTGCCTCACTGAACTAACCTCTTGTTTCATTTAGGTAGCACGGTTAAAAACTGAATGCGCAGAACTAGCAGCAAAGAGTCATAGGCTTTCCTCTGTGAACCAACACTGTGGCGAGTGCCTCACTGAACTAACCTCTTGTTTCATTTAGGTAGCACTGTTAGGAACTGAATGCGCAGAACAGGCAGCAAATTGATACATACGCCACTCTGTGAAGGAACACTTTGGCGAGTGCCTCACTGAACTAACCTCTTGTTTCATTTAGGTAGCACGGTTAAAAACTCAATGCCTAGAACTAGCAGCAAAGAGCCATACACTTTACTCTGTGAAACAACACAGTTGCGAGTGCCTCACTGAACTAACCTCTTGTTTCATTTAGGTAGCAATGCTAGGAATTGAATGCGCAGAACGGGCAGCAAGGTGCTATACACTCCACTCTGTGAACCAACACTGTGGCGAGTGTCTCAATGAACTAACCTCTAGTTTCATTTAGGTAGCACGGTGAAAACCTGAATGCGCAGAATTAGCGGCAAAGAGTCATAGGCTTTCCTCTGTGAAACAACACAGTGGCGAGTCCCTCACTGAACTAACCTCTTGTTTAATTTACATAGCACGGTTAAAAACTGAAAGCCTAGAACTAGCAGCAAAGAGCCATACGCTTTACTCTGTGAAACAACACAGTGGCGAGTGCCTCACTGAACTAACCTCTTGTTTCCCTTAGGTAGCACGGTTAAAAACTGAATGCGCAGAAGTAGCAGCAAAGAGCCATAGGCTTTCGTGTGTGAAACAACACAGTGGCGAGGGCTCACTGAACTACCCTCTTGTTTCATTTAGGTAGCACGGTTAAAACCTCAATGCGCAGAAGTAGCAGCAAAGAGCCGTACGCTTTACTCTGTGAAGCAACACAGTGGCGAGGGCCTCACTGAACTAACCTCTTGTTTCCCTTAGGTAGCACGGTTAAAAACTCAATGCGCAGAACTAGCAGCAAAGAGCCATATGCTTTATTCTGGGAAACAACACAGTGGCGAGTGCCTCATTGAACTAACCTCTCGTTTCTTTTAGTTAGCACGGTTAAGAACTGAATGCGCAGAGCAGGCAGCAAATTGCTACATACTCCACTCTGTGAAGGAGCACTTTGGCGAGTGCCTCACTGAACTAACCTCTTGTTTCAATTAGGTAGCACGGTAAAAAACTGAATGCGCAGAACTAGCAGCAAAGATCCTTATGTTTTACTCTGTGAAACAACACAGTGGCGAGTGCCTCACTGAACTAACCTCTTGTTTCATTTAGGTAGCACGGTTAAAAACTGAATGCGCCGAACTAGCAGCAAAGAGTCATAGGCTTTCCTCTGTGAACCAACACTGTGGCGAGTGCCTCACTGAACTAACCTCTTGTTTCATTTAGGTAGCACTGTTAGGAACTGAATGCGCAGAACAGGCAGCAAATTGCTACATACGCCACTCTGTGAAGGAACACTTTGGCGAGTGCCTCACTGAACTAACCTCTTGTTTCATTTAGGTAGCACGGTTAAAAACTCAATGCCTAGAACTAGCAGCAAAGAGCCATACACTTTACTCTGTGAAACAACACAGTTGCGAGTGCCTCACTGAACTAACCTCTTGTTTCATTTAGGTAGCAATGCTAGGAATTGAATGCGCAGAACGGGCAGCAAGGTGCTATACACTCCACTCTGTGAACCAACACTGTGGCGAGTGTCTCAATGAACTAACCTCTAGTTTCATTTAGGTAGCACGGTGAAAACCTGAATGCGCAGAATTAGCGGCAAAGAGTCATAGGCTTTCCTCTGTGAAACAACACAGTGGCGAGTCCCTCACTGAACTAACCTCTTGTTTAATTTACATAGCACGGTTAAAAACTGAATGCCTAGAACTAGCAGCAAAGAGCCATACGCTTTACTCTGTGAAACAACACAGTGGCGAGTGCCTCACTGAACTAACCTCTTGTTTCCCTTAGGTAGCACGGTTAAAAACTGAATGCGCAGAAGTAGCAGCAAAGAGCCATAGGCTTTCGTGTGTGAAACAACACAGTGGCGAGGGCCTCACTGAACTACCCTCTTGTTTCATTTAGGTAGCACGGTTAAAACCTCAATGCGCAGAAGTAGCAGCAAAGAGCCGTACGCTTTACTGTGTGAAGCAACACAGTGGCGAGTGCCTCACTGAACTACCCTCTTGTTTCATTTAGGTAGCGCTGTTAAGAACTGAATGCGAAGAACAGGGAGCAAAGTGGTACATACTCCACTCTGTGATGGAACACTTTGTCCTGTGTCTCAGTGAACTAATCTCTTGTTTCAATTAGGTAGCACGGTTAAAAACTGAATGCCTACAACTAGCAGCAAAGAGCCTTACGTTTTCCTCTGTGAAACAACACAGTTGCGAGTGCCTCACTGAACTAACCTCTTGTTTCCTTAAGTAGCACTGTTAGAACAGAATGCGCCGAACAGGCATCAACGTGCTATACACTCCACTCTGTGAACCAACACTGTGGCGAGTGCTTCATTGAACTAACCTCTTGTTTCCCTTAGGTAGCACGGTTAAAAACTGAATGCGCAGAGCTAGCAGCAAAGAACCATAGGCTTTCCTCTGTGAAACAACACAGTTGCGAGTGCCTCACTGAACTAACCTCTTGTTTCATTTAGGTAGCACTGTTAGGAACTGAATTTGCCGAACAGGCAGCAACGTGCTATACACTCCACTCTGTGAACCAACACTGTGGCGAGTGCTTCATTGAACTAACCTCTTGTTTCATTTAGGTAGCAGGGTTAAAACCTGAATGCGCAGAAGTAGCAGCAAAGAGCCGTACGCTTTACTCTGTAAAACAAAACAGTGGCGAGGGCCTCATTGAACTAACCTCTTGTTTCCCTTAGGTAGCACGGTTAAAAATTGAAGGCGCAGAACAAGCAGCAAAGAGCCGTACGCTTTACTCTGTGAAACAACACAGTGGCGAGGGCCTCACTGAACTAACCTCTTGTTTCCCTTAGGTAGCACGGTTAAAAACTCAATGCGCAGAACTAGCAGCAAAGAGCCATATGCTTTATTCTGGGAAACAACACAGTGGCGAGTGCCTCATTGAACTAACCTCTCGTTTCTTTTAGTTAGCACGGTTAAGAACTGAATGCGCAGAGCAGGCAGCAAATTGCTACATACTCCACTCTGTGAAGGAGCACTTTGGCGAGTGCCTCACTGAACTAACCTCTTGTTTCAATTAGGTAGCACGGTAAAAAACTGAATGCGCAGAACTAGCAGCAAAGAGCCTTATGTTTTACTCTGTGAAACAACACAGTGGCGAGTGCCTCACTGAACTAACCTCTCGTTTCATTTAGGTAGCACGGTTAAAAACTGAATGCGCAGAACTAGCAGCAAAGAGTCATAGGCTTTCCTCTGTGAACCAACACTGTGGCGAGTGCCTCACTGAACTAACCTCTTCTTTCATTTAGGTAGCACTGTTAGGAACTGAATGCGCAGAACAGGCAGCAAATTGATACATACGCCACTCTGTGAAGGAACACTTTGGCGAGTGCCTCACTGAACTAACCTCTTGTTTCATTTAGGTAGCACGGTTAAAAACTCAATGCCTAGAACTAGCAGCAAAGAGCCATACACTTTACTCTGTGAAACAACACAGTTGCGAGTGCCTCACTGAACTAACCTCTTGTTTCATTTAGGTAGCAATGCTAGGAATTGAATGCGCAGAACGGGCAGCAAGGTGCTATACACTCCACTCTGTGAACCAACACTGTGGCGAGTGTCTCAATGAACTAACCTCTAGTTTCATTTAGGTAGCACGGTGAAAACCTGAATGGGCAGAATTAGCGGCAAAGAGTCATAGGCTTTCCTCTGTGAAACAACACAGTGGCGAGTCCCTCACTGAACTAACCTCTTGTTTAATTTACATAGCACGGTTAAAAACTGAATGCCTAGAACTAGCAGCAAAGAGCCATACGCTTTACTCTGTGAAACAACACAGTGGCGAGTGCCTCACTGAACTAACCTCTTGTTTCCCTTAGGTAGCACGGTTAAAAACTGAATGCGCAGAAGTAGCAGCAAAGAGCCATAGGCTTTCGTGTGTGAAACAACACAGTGGCGAGGGCCTCACTGAACTACCCTCTTGTTTCATTTAGGTAGCACGGTTAAAACCTCAATGCGCAGAAGTAGCAGCAAAGAGCCGTACGCTTTACTCTGTGAAGCAACACAGTGGCGAGGGCCTCACTGAACTAACCTCTTGTTTCCCTTAGGTAGCACGGTTAAAAACTCAATGCGCAGAACTAGCAGCAAAGAGCCATATGCTTTATTCTGGGAAACAACACAGTGGCGAGTGCCTCATTGAACTAACCTCTCGTTTCTTTTAGTTAGCACGGTTAAGAACTGAATGCGCAGAGCAGGCAGCAAATTGCTACATACTCCACTCTGTGAAGGAGCACTTTGGCGAGTGCCTCACTGAACTAACCTCTTGTTTCAATTAGGTAGCACGGTAAAAAACTGAATGCGCAGAACTAGCAGCAAAGAGCCTTATGTTTTACTCTGTGAAACAACACAGTGGCGAGTGCCTCACTGAACTAACCTCTTGTTTCATTTAGGTAGCACGGTTAAAAACTGAATTCTTAGAACTAGCAACAAAGAGTCTTAATTTTTACTCTGTGAAACAAGAGTGGCGAGCTTCTCTCTGAACTAACCTCTTGTTTCATTTCGGTAGTGCCATTAAGAACTGAATGTGAAGAACAGGGAGCAAAGTGCTGCATACTCCACTCTGAGAAGCAACACTGTGGCGAGTGCCTCATTGAAATAACCTCTTGTTTCCCTTAGGTAGCACGGTTAAAAACTGAATGCGCAGAACAAGCAGCAAAGAGCCATATGCTTTCCTCTGTGAAACAACGCAGTGGCGAGTGTCTCACTGAACCAACCTCTTGTTTCTATTACGTAGCACGGTTAAAAACTGAATTCCTAGAACTAGCAGCAAAGAGCCATACGCTTTACACTGTGAAACAACACAGTGGCGAGTGCCTCACTGAGCTAACCTCTTGTTTCATTTAGGTAGCACGGTTAAAAACTGAATTCCTAGAGCTAGCAGCAAAGAGCCTTATGTTTTACTCTGTGAAACAACTCAGTGGCGAGTGCCTCACTGAGCTAACCTCTTGTTTCATTTAGGTAGCACGGTAAAAACCTGAATGCGCTGAACTAGCAGCAAAGAGCCATAGGCTTTCCTCTGTGAAACCACACTGTGGCGAGTGCCTCACTGAACTAACCTCTTTTTTCATTGAGGTAGCACTGTTAGGAACTCAATGCGCAGAACAGGCAACAAGGTGCTATACACTCCACTCTGTGAACCAACACTGTGGCGAGTGCCTCAATGAACTAACCGCTTGTTTCAATAAGGTAGCACGGTTAAAACTGAATCCCTGGAACTAGCAGCAAAGAGCCTTATGTTTTACTCTGTGAAAAAACACAGTGGCCAGTGCCTCACTGAACTAACCTCTTGTTTCATTTAGGTAGCACTTTAGGAACTGAATGCGCAGAACAGGCAGCAACGTGCTATACACTCCACTCTGTGAACCAACACTGTGGCCAGTGCCTCAATGAACTAAACTCTTGTTTCATTTAGGTAGCACGGTAAAAACCTGAATGCGCAGAACTAGCAGCAAAGAGCCATAGGCTTTCCTCTGAGAAACTACACTGTGGCGAGTGCCTTACTGAACTAACCTCTTGTTTCATTTAGGTAGCACTGTTAGGAACTGAATGCGCAGAATAGGCAGCAAGGTGCTGTACACTCCACTCTGTGAACCAACACTGTGGCGAGTGCCTCATTGAACTAACCTCTTCTTTCCCTTAGGTAGCACGGTTAAAAACTCAATGCGCAGAAGTAGCAGCAAAGAGTCTTATGCTTTATTCTGGGAAAGAACATAGTGGCGAGTGCCTCATTGAACTAACCTCTTGTTTCACTTAGATAGCACTGTTAAAAACTAAATGCGCAGAACTAGCAACAAAGAGCCGTATGCTTTACTCTGTGAAACAACACAGTGCAAAGTGCCTCATTAAACTAACCTCTTGTTTCCCTTAGGTAGCACGGTTAAAAATTGGATGTGCAGAACAAGCAGCAAAGAGCCATAAGCTTTACTCTGTGAAACAACACACTGGCGAGTGCCTCACTGAACTAAGCTCTTGTTTCATTTAGGTAGCACGGTTAAAAACTGAATGCGCAGAACTAGCAGCAAAGAGCCATAGGCTTTCCTCTGTGAAACAACACTGTGGCGAGTGCCTCAGTGAACTAACCTCTTGTTTCACTTAGGTAGCACAGTTAAAAACTGAATGCGCAGAACTAGCAGCAAAGAGCCATAGGCTTTCCTCTGTGAAACAACACAGTGGCGAGTGCCTCATTGAACTAACCTCTTAGTTTCTTTTAGTTAGCACGGTTAAGAACTGAATGCGCAGAACAGGCAGCAAATTGCTACATACTTCACTCTGTGAAGGAACACTTTGGCGAGTGCCTCACTGAACTAACCTCTTGTTTCATTTAGGTTGCACGGTTAAAAACTGAATGCGCAGAACAAGGAGCAAAGAGCCGTACGCTTTACTCTGTGAAACAACACAGTGGCCAGTGCCTCATAGAACTAACCTCTTGTGTCAGTTAGGTAGCACGGTTAAAAACTGAATGCGCAGAACAAGCAGCAAAGAGCCATACGCTTTACTCTGTGAACCAACACTGTGGCGAGTGCCTCATTGATCTAACCTCTTGGTTCATTTAGGTAGTGCAGTTAAGAACTGAATGCGAACAACAGGGAGCAAAGTGCTACATACTCCACTCTGTGAAGCAATACTGAGACGAGTGCCTAATTGAAATAACCTCTTGTTTCATTTAGATAGCACGGTTAAAAACTGAATGCGCAGAACTAGCAGAAGAGAGCCGTAGGCTTTCCTCTGTGAAACAACGCAGTGGCGAGTGCCTCACTGAACTAACCTCTTGTTTCATTTAGGTAGCACTGTTAGGAACTGAAAGCGCAGAACAGGCAGCAACGTGCTAACACTCCACTCTTTGAACCAACACTGTGGCGAGTACCTCATTTATCTAACCTCTTGTTTCATTTAGGTAGTGCCGTTAGGAACTGAGTGCGAAGAACAGGGAGCAAAGTGCTACAACTCCACTCTGTGAAGCAACACTGTGACGAGTGCCTCATTGATATAACCTCTTGTTTCACTTAGGGAGCAGGGTTAAAAACTGAATGCGCAGAACTAGCAGCAAAGCGTCATAGGCTTTCCTCTGTGAAACAAGACAGTGGCGAGTGCCTCACTGAACTAACCTCTTGTTTCATTTAGGTAACACTGTTAGGAACTGAATCCGCCGAACAGGCAGCAATGTGCTATACACTCCACTCTGTGAACCAACACTGTGGCGAGTGCCTCAATGAACTAACCTCTTGTTTCATTTAGGTAGCACGGTAAAAACCTGAATGCGCAGAAGTAGCAGCAAAGAGCCATTAGCTTTCCTCTGTGAAACAACGCTGTGGCGAGTGCCTCACTGAACTAACCTCTTGTTTCACCTAGGTAGCACGGTTAAAAAAAGAAAGCGCAGAACTAGCAGCAAAGAGCCATACGTTTTACTCTGTGAAACAACACAGTGGCGAATGCCTCACTGAACTAACCTCCTGTCTCTTTTAGGTAGGACGGTTATGAACTGAATGCGCAGAACAGGCAGCAAAGAGCCATACGCTTTGCTCTGTGAAACAACACAGTGGCGAGGGCCTCACTGAACTAACCTCTTGTTTCAATTAGGTAGCACTGTTAGGAACTGAAAGAGCAGAACAGGCAGCAACGTTCTATACACTCCACTCGGTGAATGAACACTTTGGCGAGTGCCTCACTGAACTATCCTCTTGTTTCATTTAGGTAGCACGGTTAAAGCTGAATGCCTAGAACTAGCAGCAAAGAGCCAAATGCTTTACTCTATGAAACAACACAGTGGCGAGTGCCTCCTTGAACTAACCTCTTAGTTTCTTTTAGTTAGCACGGTTAAGAACTGAATGCGCAGAACAGGCAGCAAATTGCTACATACTCCACTCTGTGAAGGAACACTTTGGCGAGTGCCTCACTGAACTAACCTCTTGTTTCATTTAGGTTGCACGGTTAAAAACTGAATGCGCAGAACAAGGAGCAAAGAGCCGTACGCTTTACTCTGTGAAACAACACTGTGGCGAGTGCCTCACTGAACTAACCTCTGTTGCATTTAGGTAGCACTGTTAGGAACTGAATGCGCCGAACAGGCAACAACCTGCTATACACTCATCTCTGTGAACCAACACTGTGGCGAGTGCCTCATTGAACTAACCTCTTGTTTCTCTTAGGTAGCACGGTTAAAAACTGAATGCGCAGAACTAACAGCAAAGAGCCATAAGCTTTCCTCTGTGAACCAACACTGTGGCGAGTGCCTCACTGAACTAACCTCTTGTTTCATTTAGGTTGCACGGTTAAAAACTGAATGCGCAGAACAAGGAGCAAAGAGCCGTACGCTTTACTCTGTGAAACAACACAGTGGCGAATGCCTCACTGAAATAACCTCTTGTTTCATTAAGGTAGCAATGCTAGGAATTGAATGCGCAGAACGGGCAGCAAGGTGCTCTACACTCCACTCTGTGAAACAACACTGTGCTGAGTGCCTCAGTGAAATAACCTCTTGTTTCACTTAGGTAGCACGCTTTAAAACTGAATGCGCAGAAGTAGCAGCAAAGAGCCGTACGTTGTACACTGTGAAACAACACAGTGGCGAGTGCCTTACTGAACTAACCTCTTGTTTCTCTTAGGTCGCAGGGATAAGAACTGAATGCGCAGAACAGGGAGCAACGTTCTATACACTCCACTCTGTGAACCATCACAGTGGCAAGTGCCTCAATGAACTAACCGCTTGTTTCATTTAGGTAGCACGGTTAAAGCTGAATGCCTAGAACTAGCAGCAAAGAGCCAAATGCTTTACTCTGTGAAACAACACAGTGGCGAGTGCCTCATTGAACTAACCTCTTAGTTTCTTTTAGTTAGCACGGTTAAGAACTGAATGCGCAGAACAGGCAGCAAATTGCTACATACTTTTAACACTTTGGCGAGTGCCTCACTGAACTAACCTCTTGTTTCATTTAGGTTGCACGGTTAAAAACTGAATGCGCAGAACAAGGAGCAAAGAGCCGTACGCTTTACTCTGTGAAACAACACAGTGGCCAGTGCCTCATAGAACTAACCTCTTGTGTCAGTTAGGTAGCACGGTTAAAAACTGAATGCGCAGAACAAGCAGCAAAGAGCCATACGCTTTACTCTGTGAACCAACACTGTGGCGAGTGCCTCATTGATCTAACCTCTTGGTTCATTTAGGTAGTGCAGTTAAGAACTGAATGCGAAGAACAGGGAGCAAAGTGCTACATACTCCACTCTGTGAAGCAATACTGAGACGAGTGCCTAATTGAAATAACCTCTTGTTTCATTTAGGTAGCACGGTTAAAAACTGAATGCGCAGAACTAGCAGAAGAGAGCCGTAGGCTTTCCTCTGTGAAACAACGCAGTGGCGAGTGCCTCACTGAACTAACCTCTTGTTTCATTTAGGTAGCACTGTTAGGAACTGAAAGCGCAGAACAGGCAGCAACGTGATAACACTCCACTCTGTGAACCAACACTGTGGCGAGTGCCTCATTGAACTAACCTCTTGTTTCCCTTAGGTAGCACGGTTAAAAACTGAATGCGCAGAACTAGCAGCAAAGAGCCATACGCTTTACTCTGGGAAACAACACAGTGACGAGTGCCTCACTGAACTAACCTCTTGTTTCATTTAGGTAGCACGGTTAAAAACTGAATGCGCAGAACTAGCTGCAAAGAGCCTTTCGCTTTACTCTGTGAAACAATACAGTGGCGAGTGCCTCATTGAACTAACCTCTTAGTTTCTTTTAGTTAGCACGGTTAAGAACTGAATGCGCAGAACAGGCAGCAAATTGCTACATACTCCACTCTGTGAAGGAACACTTTGGCGAGTGCCTCACTGAACTAACCTCTTGTTTCATTTAGGTTGCACGGTTAAAAACTGAATGCGCAGAACAAGGAGCAAAGAGCCGTACGCTTTACTCTGTGAAACAACACAGTGGCGAATGCCTCACTGAAATAATCTCTTGTTTCATTAAGGTAGCAATGCTAGGAATTGAATGCACAGAACGGGCAGCAAGGTGCTCTACACTCCACTCTGTGAAACAACACTGTGCTGAGTGCCTCAGTGAAATAACCTCTTGTTTCACTTAGGTAGCACGGTTAAAAACTGAATGCGCAGAAGTAGCAGCAAAGAGCCGTACGTTGTACCTTGTGAAACAACACAGTGGCGAGTGCCTTACTGAACTAACCTCTTGTTTCTCTTAGGTCGCAGGGATAAGAACTGAATGCGCAGAACAGGGAGCAACGTTCTATACACTCCACTCTGTGAACCATCACAGTGGCAAGTGCCTCAATGAACTAACCCCTTGTTTCATTTAGGTAGCACGGTTAAAACCTGAATGCGCAGAACTAGCAGCAAAGAGCCATAGGCTTTACTCTGTGAAACAACGCAGGGGCGAGTGCCTCATTGAACTAACCTCATGTTTCATTTAGGTAGCACGGTTAAAAACTGAATGCGCTGAACATGGAGCAAAGAGCCATACGCTTTACTCTGTGAAACAACACAGTGGCGAGTGCCTCACTGAACTAACCTCGTCTTTCATTTAAGTAGCAAGGTTAAAACCTGAATGCCTAGAACTAGCAGCAAACAGCCATAAGCTATACTCTGTGAAACAACACATTGGCGAGTGCCTCACTGAATTAACCTCTTGTTTCATTTAGGTAGCAATGCTAGGAATTGAATGCGCAGAAAGGGCAGCAAGGTGCTATGCACTCCACTCTTTGAACCAACACTGTGGCGAGTACCTCATTGATCTAACCTCTTGTTTCATTTAGGTAGTGCCGTTAGGAACTGAGTGCGAAGAACAGGGAGCAAAGTGCTACAACTCCACTCTGTGAAGCAACACTGTGACGAGTGCCTCATTGATATAACCTCTTGTTTCACTTAGGGAGCAGGGTTAAAAACTGAATGCGCAGAACTAGCAGCAAAGCGTCATAGGCTTTCCTCTGTGAAACAAGACAGTGGCGAGTGCCTCACTGAACTAACCTCTTGTTTCATTTAGGTAGCACTGTTAGGAACTGAATCCGCCGAACAGGCAGCAATGTGCTATACACTCCACTCTGTGAACCAACACTGTGGCGAGTGCCTCAATGAACTAACCTCTTGTTTCATTAGGTAGCACGGTAAAAACCTGAATGCGCAGAAGTAGCAACAAAGAGCCATTAGCTTTCCTCTGTGAAACAACGCTGTGGAGAGTGCCTCACTGAACTAACCTCTTGTTTCACCTAGGTAGCACGGTTAAAAATTGAAGGCGCAGAACAAGCAGCAAAGAGCCGTACGCTTTACTCTGTGAAACAACACAGTGGCGAGGGCCTCACTGAACTAACCTCTTGTTTCCCTTAGGTAGCACGGTTAAAAACTCAATGCGCAGAACTAGCAGCAAAGAGCCATATGCTTTATTCTGGGAAACAACACAGTGGCGAGTGCCTCATTGAACTAACCTCTCGTTTCTTTTAGTTAGCACGGTTAAGAACTGAATGCGCAGAGCAGGCAGCAAATTGCTACATACTCCACTCTGTGAAGGAGCACTTTGGCGAGTGCCTCACTGAACTAACCTCTTGTTTCAATTAGGTAGCACGGTAAAAAACTGAATGCGCAGAACTAGCAGCAAAGAGCCTTATGTTTTACTCTGTGAAACAACACAGTGGCGAGTGCCTCACTGAACTAACCTCTCGTTTCATTTAGGTAGCACGGTTAAAAACTGAATGCGCAGAACTAGCAGCAAAGAGTCATAGGCTTTCCTCTGTGAACCAACACTGTGGCGAGTGCCTCACTGAACTAACCTCTTCTTTCATTTAGGTAGCACTGTTAGGAACTGAATGCGCAGAACAGGCAGCAAATTGATACATACGCCACTCTGTGAAGGAACACTTTGGCGAGTGCCTCACTGAACTAACCTCTTGTTTCATTTAGGTAGCACGGTTAAAAACTCAATGCCTAGAACTAGCAGCAAAGAGCCATACACTTTACTCTGTGAAACAACACAGTTGCGAGTGCCTCACTGAACTAACCTCTTGTTTCATTTAGGTAGCAATGCTAGGAATTGAATGCGCAGAACGGGCAGCAAGGTGCTATACACTCCACTCTGTGAACCAACACTGTGGCGAGTGTCTCAATGAACTAACCTCTAGTTTCATTTAGGTAGCACGGTGAAAACCTGAATGCGCAGAATTAGCGGCAAAGAGTCATAGGCTTTCCTCTGTGAAACAACACAGTGGCGAGTCCCTCACTGAACTAACCTCTTGTTTAATTTACATAGCACGGTTAAAAACTGAATGCCTAGAACTAGCAGCAAAGAGCCATACGCTTTACTCTGTGAAACAACACAGTGGCGAGTGCCTCACTGAACTAACCTCTTGTTTCCCTTAGGTAGCACGGTTAAAAACTGAATGCGCAGAAGTAGCAGCAAAGAGCCATAGGCTTTCGTGTGTGAAACAACACAGTGGCGAGGGCCTCACTGAACTACCCTCTTGTTTCATTTAGGTAGCACGGTTAAAACCTCAATGCGCAGAAGTAGCAGCAAAGAGCCGTACGCTTTACTGTGTGAAGCAACACAGTGGCGAGTGCCTCACTGAACTACCCTCTTGTTTCATTTAGGTAGCGCTGTTAAGAACTGAATGCGAAGAACAGGGAGCAAAGTGGTACATACTCCACTCTGTGATGGAACACTTTGTCCTGTGTCTCAGTGAACTAATCTCTTGTTTCAATTAGGTAGCACGGTTAAAAACTGAATGCCTACAACTAGCAGCAAAGAGCCTTACGTTTTCCTCTGTGAAACAACACAGTTGCGAGTGCCTCACTGAACTAACCTCTTGTTTCCTTAAGTAGCACTGTTAGAACAGAATGCGCCGAACAGGCATCAACGTGCTATACACTCCACTCTGTGAACCAACACTGTGGCGAGTGCTTCATTGAACTAACCTCTTGTTTCCCTTAGGTAGCACGGTTAAAAACTGAATGCGCAGAACTAGCAGCAAAGAACCATAGGCTTTCCTCTGTGAAACAACACAGTTGCGAGTGCCTCACTGAACTAACCTCTTGTTTCATTTAGGTAGCACTGTTAGGAACTGAATTTGCCGAACAGGCAGCAACGTGCTATACACTCCACTCTGTGAACCAACACTGTGGCGAGTGCTTCATTGAACTAACCTCTTGTTTCATTTAGGTAGCAGGGTTAAAACCTGAATGCGCAGAAGTAGCAGCAAAGAGCCGTACGCTTTACTCTGTAAAACAAAACAGTGGCGAGGGCCTCATTGAACTAACCTCTTGCTTCCCTTAGGTAGCACGGTTAAAAATTGAAGGCGCAGAACAAGCAGCAAAGAGCCGTACGCTTTACTCTGTGAAACAACACAGTGGCGAGGGCCTCACTGAACTAACCTCTTGTTTCCCTTAGGTAGCACGGTTAAAAACTCAATGCGCAGAACTAGCAGCAAAGAGCCATATGCTTTATTCTGGGAAACAACACAGTGGCGAGTGCCTCATTGAACTAACCTCTCGTTTCTTTTAGTTAGCACGGTTAAGAACTGAATGCGCAGAGCAGGCAGCAAATTGCTACATACTCCACTCTGTGAAGGAGCACTTTGGCGAGTGCCTCACTGAACTAACCTCTTGTTTCAATTAGGTAGCACGGTAAAAAACTGAATGCGCAGAACTAGCAGCAAAGAGCCTTATGTTTTACTCTGTGAAACAACACAGTGGCGAGTGCCTCACTGAACTAACCTCTTGTTTCATTTAGGTAGCACGGTTAAAAACTGAATGCGCAGAACTAGCAGCAAAGAGTCATAGGCTTTCCTCTGTGAACCAACACTGTGGCGAGTGCCTCACTGAACTAACCTCTTGTTTCATTTAGGTAGCACTGTTAGGAACTGAATGCGCAGAACAGGCAGCAAATTGCTACATACGCCACTCTGTGAAGGAACACTTTGGCGAGTGCCTCACTGAACTAACCTCTTGTTTCATTTAGGTAGCACGGTTAAAAACTCAATGCCTAGAACTAGCAGCAAAGAGCCATACACTTTACTCTGTGAAACAACACAGTTGCGAGTGCCTCACTGAACTAACCTCTTGTTTCATTTAGGTAGCAATGCTAGGAATTGAATGCGCAGAACGGGCAGCAAGGTGCTATACACTCCACTCTGTGAACCAACACTGTGGCGAGTGTCTCAATGAACTAACCTCTAGTTTCATTTAGGTAGCACGGTGAAAACCTGAATGCGCAGAATTAGCGGCAAAGAGTCATAGGCTTTCCTCTGTGAAACAACACAGTGGCGAGTCCCTCACTGAACTAACCTCTTGTTTAATTTACATAGCACGGTTAAAAACTGAATGCCTAGAACTAGCAGCAAAGAGCCATACGCTTTACTCTGTGAAACAACACAGTGGCGAGTGCCTCACTGAACTAACCTCTTGTTTCCCTTAGGTAGCACGGTTAAAAACTGAATGCGCAGAAGTAGCAGCAAAGAGCCATAGGCTTTCGTGTGTGAAACAACACAGTGGCGAGGGCCTCACTGAACTACCCTCTTGTTTCATTTAGGTAGCACGGTTAAAACCTCAATGCGCAGAAGTAGCAGCAAAGAGCCGTACGCTTTACTCTGTGAAGCAACACAGTGGCGAGTGCCTCACTGAACTACCCTCTTGTTTCATTTAGGTAGCGCTGTTAAGAACTGAATGCGAAGAACAGGGAGCAAAGTGGTACATACTCCACTCTGTGATGGAACACTTTGTCGTGTGTCTCAGTGAACTAATCTCTTGTTTCAATTAGGTAGCACGGTTAAAAACTGAATGCCTACAACTAGCAGCAAAGAGCCTTACGTTTTCCTCTGTGAAACAACACAGTTGCGAGTGCCTCACTGAACTAACCTCTTGTTTCCTTAAGTAGCACTGTTAGAACAGAATGCGCCGAACAGGCATCAACGTGCTATACACTCCACTCTGTGAACCAACACTGTGGCGAGTGCTTCATTGAACTAACCTCTTGTTTCCCTTAGGTAGCACGGTTAAAAACTGAATGCGCAGAGCTAGCAGCAAAGAACCATAGGCTTTCCTCTGTGAAACAACACAGTTGCGAGTGCCTCACTGAACTAACCTCTTGTTTCATTTAGGTAGCACTGTTAGGAACTGAATTTGCCGAACAGGCAGCAACGTGCTATACACTCCACTCTGTGAACCAACACTGTGGCGAGTGCTTCATTGAACTAACCTCTTGTTTCATTTAGGTAGCAGGGTTAAAACCTGAATGCGCAGAAGTAGCAGCAAAGAGCCGTACGCTTTACTCTGTAAAACAAAACAGTGGCGAGGGCCTCATTGAACTAACCTCTTGTTTCCCTTAGGTAGCACGGTTAAAAATTGAAGGCGCAGAACAAGCAGCAAAGAGCCGTACGCTTTACTCTGTGAAACAACACAGTGGCGAGGGCCTCACTGAACTAACCTCTTGTTTCCCTTAGGTAGCACGGTTAAAAACTCAATGCGCAGAACTAGCAGCAAAGAGCCATATGCTTTATTCTGGGAAACAACACAGTGGCGAGTGCCTCATTGAACTAACCTCTCGTTTCTTTTAGTTAGCACGGTTAAGAACTGAATGCGCAGAGCAGGCAGCAAATTGCTACATACTCCACTCTGTGAAGGAGCACTTTGGCGAGTGCCTCACTGAACTAACCTCTTGTTTCAATTAGGTAGCACGGTAAAAAACTGAATGCGCAGAACTAGCAGCAAAGAGCCTTATGTTTTACTCTGTGAAACAACACAGTGGCGAGTGCCTCACTGAACTAACCTCTTGTTTCATTTAGGTAGCACGGTTAAAAACTGAATGCGCAGAACTAGCAGCAAAGAGTCATAGGCTTTCCTCTGTGAACCAACACTGTGGCGAGTGCCTCACTGAACTAACCTCTTGTTTCATTTAGGTAGCACTGTTAGGAACTGAATGCGCAGAACAGGCAGCAAATTGATACATACGCCACTCTGTGAAGGAACACTTTGGCGAGTGCCTCACTGAACTAACCTCTTGTTTCATTTAGGTAGCACGGTTAAAAACTCAATGCCTAGAACTAGCAGCAAAGAGCCATACACTTTACTCTGTGAAACAACACAGTTGCGAGTGCCTCACTGAACTAACCTCTTGTTTCATTTAGGTAGCAATGCTAGGAATTGAATGCGCAGAACGGGCAGCAAGGTGCTATACACTCCACTCTGTGAACCAACACTGTGGCGAGTGTCTCAATGAACTAACCTCTAGTTTCATTTAGGTAGCACGGTGAAAACCTGAATGCGCAGAATTAGCGGCAAAGAGTCATAGGCTTTCCTCTGTGAAACAACACAGTGGCGAGTCCCTCACTGAACTAACCTCTTGTTTAATTTACATAGCACGGTTAAAAACTGAAAGCCTAGAACTAGCAGCAAAGAGCCATACGCTTTACTCTGTGAAACAACACAGTGGCGAGTGCCTCACTGAACTAACCTCTTGTTTCCCTTAGGTAGCACGGTTAAAAACTGAATGCGCAGAAGTAGCAGCAAAGAGCCATAGGCTTTCGTGTGTGAAACAACACAGTGGCGAGGGCTTCACTGAACTACCCTCTTGTTTCATTTAGGTAGCACGGTTAAAACCTCAATGCGCAGAAGTAGCAGCAAAGAGCCGTACGCTTTACTCTGTGAAGCAACACAGTGGCGAGGGCCTCACTGAACTAACCTCTTGTTTCCCTTAGGTAGCACGGTTAAAAACTCAATGCGCAGAACTAGCAGCAAAGAGCCATATGCTTTATTCTGGGAAACAACACAGTGGCGAGTGCCTCATTGAACTAACCTCTCGTTTCTTTTAGTTAGCACGGTTAAGAACTGAATGCGCAGAGCAGGCAGCAAATTGCTACATACTCCACTCTGTGAAGGAGCACTTTGGCGAGTGCCTCACTGAACTAACCTCTTGTTTCAATTAGGTAGCACGGTAAAAAACTGAATGCGCAGAACTAGCAGCAAAGATCCTTATGTTTTACTCTGTGAAACAACACAGTGGCGAGTGCCTCACTGAACTAACCTCTTGTTTCATTTAGGTAGCACGGTTAAAAACTGAATGCGCCGAACTAGCAGCAAAGAGTCATAGGCTTTCCTCTGTGAACCAACACTGTGGCGAGTGCCTCACTGAACTAACCTCTTGTTTCATTTAGGTAGCACTGTTAGGAACTGAATGCGCAGAACAGGCAGCAAATTGCTACATACGCCACTCTGTGAAGGAACACTTTGGCGAGTGCCTCACTGAACTAACCTCTTGTTTCATTTAGGTAGCACGGTTAAAAACTCAATGCCTAGAACTAGCAGCAAAGAGCCATACACTTTACTCTGTGAAACAACACAGTTGCGAGTGCCTCACTGAACTAACCTCTTGTTTCATTTAGGTAGCAATGCTAGGAATTGAATGCGCAGAACGGGCAGCAAGGTGCTATACACTCCACTCTGTGAACCAACACTGTGGCGAGTGTCTCAATGAACTAACCTCTAGTTTCATTTAGGTAGCACGGTGAAAACCTGAATGCGCAGAATTAGCGGCAAAGAGTCATAGGCTTTCCTCTGTGAAACAACACAGTGGCGAGTCCCTCACTGAACTAACCTCTTGTTTAATTTACATAGCACGGTTAAAAACTGAATGCCTAGAACTAGCAGCAAAGAGCCATACGCTTTACTCTGTGAAACAACACAGTGGCGAGTGCCTCACTGAACTAACCTCTTGTTTCCCTTAGGTAGCACGGTTAAAAACTGAATGCGCAGAAGTAGCAGCAAAGAGCCATAGGCTTTCGTGTGTGAAACAACACAGTGGCGAGGGCCTCACTGAACTACCCTCTTGTTTCATTTAGGTAGCACGGTTAAAACCTCAATGCGCAGAAGTAGCAGCAAAGAGCCGTACGCTTTACTCTGTGAAGCAACACAGTGGCGAGTGCCTCACTGAACTACCCTCTTGTTTCATTTAGGTAGCGCTGTTAAGAACTGAATGCGAAGAACAGGGAGCAAAGTGGTACATACTCCACTCTGTGATGGAACACTTTGTCGTGTGTCTCAGTGAACTAATCTCTTGTTTCAATTAGGTAGCACGGTTAAAAACTGAATGCCTACAACTAGCAGCAAAGAGCCTTACGTTTTCCTCTGTGAAACAACACAGTTGCGAGTGCCTCACTGAACTAACCTCTTGTTTCCTTAAGTAGCACTGTTAGAACAGAATGCGCCGAACAGGCATCAACGTGCTATACACTCCACTCTGTGAACCAACACTGTGGCGAGTGCTTCATTGAACTAACCTCTTGTTTCCCTTAGGTAGCACGGTTAAAAACTGAATGCGCAGAACTAGCAGCAAAGAACCATAGGCTTTCCTCTGTGAAACAACACAGTTGCGAGTGCCTCACTGAACTAACCTCTTGTTTCATTTAGGTAGCACTGTTAGGAACTGAATTTGCCGAACAGGCAGCAACGTGCTATACACTCCACTCTGTGAACCAACACTGTGGCGAGTGCTTCATTGAACTAACCTCTTGTTTCATTTAGGTAGCAGGGTTAAAACCTGAATGCGCAGAAGTAGCAGCAAAGAGCCGTACGCTTTACTCTGTAAAACAAAACAGTGGCGAGGGCCTCATTGAACTAACCTCTTGTTTCCCTTAGGTAGCACGGTTAAAAATTGAAGGCGCAGAACAAGCAGCAAAGAGCCGTACGCTTTACTCTGTGAAACAACACAGTGGCGAGGGCCTCACTGAACTAACCTCTTGTTTCCCTTAGGTAGCACGGTTAAAAACTCAATGCGCAGAACTAGCAGCAAAGAGCCATATGCTTTATTCTGGGAAACAACACAGTGGCGAGTGCCTCATTGAACTAACCTCTCGTTTCTTTTAGTTAGCACGGTTAAGAACTGAATGCGCAGAGCAGGCAGCAAATTGCTACATACTCCACTCTGTGAAGGAGCACTTTGGCGAGTGCCTCACTGAACTAACCTCTTGTTTCAATTAGGTAGCACGGTAAAAAACTGAATGCGCAGAACTAGCAGCAAAGAGCCTTATGTTTTACTCTGTGAAACAACACAGTGGCGAGTGCCTCACTGAACTAACCTCTGTTTCATTTAGGTAGCACGGTTAAAAACTGAATGCGCAGAACTAGCAGCAAAGAGTCATAGGCTTTCCTCTGTGAACCAACACTGTGGCGAGTGCCTCACTGAACTAACCTCTTCTTTCATTTAGGTAGCACTGTTAGGAACTGAATGCGCAGAACAGGCAGCAAATTGATACATACGCCACTCTGTGAAGGAACACTTTGGCGAGTGCCTCACTGAACTAACCTCTTGTTTCATTTAGGTAGCACGGTTAAAAACTCAATGCCTAGAACTAGCAGCAAAGAGCCATACACTTTACTCTGTGAAACAACACAGTTGCGAGTGCCTCACTGAACTAACCTCTTGTTTCATTTAGGTAGCAATGCTAGGAATTGAATGCGCAGAACGGGCAGCAAGGTGCTATACACTCCACTCTGTGAACCAACACTGTGGCGAGTGTCTCAATGAACTAACCTCTAGTTTCATTTAGGTAGCACGGTGAAAACCTGAATGCGCAGAATTAGCGGCAAAGAGTCATAGGCTTTCCTCTGTGAAACAACACAGTGGCGAGTCCCTCACTGAACTAACCTCTTGTTTAATTTACATAGCACGGTTAAAAACTGAATGCCTAGAACTAGCAGCAAAGAGCCATACGCTTTACTCTGTGAAACAACACAGTGGCGAGTGCCTCACTGAACTAACCTCTTGTTTCCCTTAGGTAGCACGGTTAAAAACTGAATGCGCAGAAGTAGCAGCAAAGAGCCATAGGCTTTCGTGTGTGAAAACAACACAGTGGCGAGGGCCTCACTGAACTACCCTCTTGTTTCATTTAGGTAGCACGGTTAAAACCTCAATGCGCAGAAGTAGCAGCAAAGAGCCGTACGCTTTACTCTGTGAAGCAACACAGTGGCGAGGGCCCTCACTGAACTAACCTCTTGTTTCCCTTAGGTAGCACGGTTAAAAACTCAATGCGCAGAACTAGCAGCAAAGAGCCATATGCTTTATTCTGGGAAACAACACAGTGGCGAGTGCCTCATTGAACTAACCTCTCGTTTCTTTTAGTTAGCACGGTTAAGAACTGAATGCGCAGAGCAGGCAGCAAATTGCTACATACTCCACTCTGTGAAGGAGCACTTTGGCGAGTGCCTCACTGAACTAACCTCTTGTTTCAATTAGGTAGCACGGTTAAAAAACTGAATGCGCAGAACTAGCAGCAAAGAGCCTTATGTTTTTACTCTGTGAAACAACACAGTGGCGAGTGCCTCACTGAACTAACCTCTTGTTTCATTTAGGTAGCACGGTTTAAAAACTGAATGCGCAGAACTAGCAGCAAAGAGTCATAGGCTTTCCTCTGTGAACCAACACTGTGGCGAGTGCCTCACTGAACTAACCTCTTGTTTCATTTAGGTAGCACTGTTAGGAACTGAATGCGCAGAACAGGCAGCAAATTGCTACATACGCCACTCTGTGAAGGAACACTTTGGCGAGTGCCTCACTGAACTAACCTCTTGTTTCATTTAGGTAGCACGGTTAAAAACTCAATGCCTAGAACTAGCAGCAAAGAGCCATACACTTTACTCTGTGAAACAACACAGTTGCGAGTGCCTCACTGAACTAACCTCTTGTTTCATTTAGGTAGCAATGCTTAGGAATAAATGCGCAGAACGGGCAGCAAGGTGCTATACACTCCACTCTGTGAACCAACACTGTGGCGAGTGTCTCAATGAACTAACCTCTAGTTTCATTTAGGTAGCACGGTGAAAACCTGAATGCGCAGAATTAGCGGCAAAGAGTCATAGGCTTTCCTCTGTGAAACAACACAGTGGCGAGTCCCTCACTGAACTAACCTCTTGTTTAATTTACATAGCACGGTTAAAAACTGAATGCCTAGAACTAGCAGCAAAGAGCCATACGCTTTACTCTGTGAAACAACACAGTGGCGAGTGCCTCACTGAACTAACCTCTTGTTTCCCTTAGGTAGCACGGTTAAAAACTGAATGCGCAGAAGTAGCAGCAAAGAGCCATAGGCCTTTCGTGTGTGAAACAACACAGTGGCGAGGGCCTCACTGAACTACCCTCTTGTTTCATTTAGGTAGCACGGTTAAAACCCTCAATGCGCAGAAGTAGCAGCAAAGAGCCGTACGCTTTACTCTGTGAAGCAACACAGTGGCGAGGGCCTCACTGAAACTAACCTCTTGTTTCCCTTAGGTAGC
>JAINVK010001213.1:0-33724 GCA_030068075.1 Paguma larvata
TGCCTCCACCTTGAGTTCCAGGGAAACCACAGGAGGTCAGATTCCTAGAATAGCCCCTAGCAAAACTAATGAGTGTTCAGCCCAGTGTTCTGACCATTTGAATCTGCGCGGGACCCCAAACTAAGCCAATCCATAGCTAGCCCGTGCCCGCCAATTATGAAATACTCAATGAGAAACTAGCCCCCGAAAATGCCAATCCATCAATTCAAAGCATCCCCATTCCCGCCCAAAAAGTGTACTCAAACCCTCATAAAAAGCCTGTGTAAACCTGGCTCAGGGCTCTTGCCACTGCACCGCTGCGTCGGGAGGTGCAAGAGTCTGAGCTCGAGCTTCGAATAAAGGCCCTTTGCGTTTGCATCAGTCCCGGCTTCCCAGCGGTCTTCTTGGGATCCAGAATTTGGGCACAACACCAATGTCCTGGAGAGGACCTACTGGGACCTGGGGCTCTTCACGGTGGCTCCCCTAAATCAACTGTCTCTCAGAAACCCAGAACTTCAGGTCACTCTAAATATAGAAGGAAAACTGGTTGATTTCCTTCTTGATGCCAGAGCTCCATTTCTGTCCTCCTTTCCACTCCAGGCCGACTATCCAAAGGCAGCCTGATGATTAGAAGCATCTCTGGAAAACTTCTAACTCCATTTTTCTCTCTGCCCCTTGGGATGTAAATGGTGAAACCTAATTTTTCCTCATTCTTTCCTGATATTGCCAGAGAGACTGACTCCCTTGCTAGAAAGGGACATTATAACTAAATTAGGACTATGGTGCTACCAACTCAGGACAGATAAATAATTATGGGACTTTTGGGAAATTACCGGATATTATAGGCTCTAGATACCAGGGTTCAGGAAAAGAGTTTGCTGCTATATCAATTATTAAAGGAAACTCAGTCCCACCTATTCTCTCCCGCCCCCCGCACAACATAAATCAAAAAAGAAACTGGGGTCTGACCCCTAAACACTCTCTCCAGCCCTTGGAATGGTTACAAACAGAGCAGGGCAATCACTATTACCAAGCTCACAGAGCTACAAGATTAGAAAACACAGCATCAGGCTTTTCGTTTAGGGAGAAACAAAACTTATCAAATGCCTCAAAGGATGTTTACTGGGGAAAAAATGATCAAGGACAGTTCTGCAAGTGGTATCGTGCTGTGAAGTATGTCTTCAAAACAATCCTTTCCACCACAACCTTGCTCTCCCAGACAATCAAGGAACTGGAGACTATTCAGGAAAAGACTAACAATTAGCTCTCACTCAGCTGCCCAGGTCAAAAAAAAGGCCAACAGCTGTTTGTAAGGGTTAATCCTTTTACTAATTGGATAAAGGCCTTCCCCTACAAGACAGAAAAGGCACAAAAAGGAATAGAACTCTGCTTTAGAAAATAATCCCAGGTTTGGCATACCTAAAAGTTTTCCAATTAATAATGGTAAATGGCTGCCTGGACTCTTTCTCTAGTACAACTCCTGGCTCTTGAAAAAGTTTTACACCTCCAAATAAAGCAGACTGTCTGCTTCTACTCAGCAAAACTCTCCATAACACCTCACAAGCATTAGGTGCTTTAAAACCATTTTTTAAAATTAAGTTAGGGTCTCTCTTAGATTATTTAACAAGTTTGGAAACCATAGATATTATCTTAAGGTGCCATCTTGTTGATCGGTAGAATCTTTACTTTGTGTTTTTCTCTTTGTGTCTGCTAATGTTTATACTGTCTCCTGCCTACCAGCCTTCCTGTCAAACCGTCCTGTGGGTCACTCGACTAACCCTTGGTAGACTCTAACTGCTGGACGCCTACGCTGTCCCTTATCAGCTTGAAGAAGCCAGGATGGTCATCATCCCTGTTCCCCAACAGCAGTGACAGGCCCTGTTCCAGGAGAGAAATCAATAGGGCAGGGTTCACATTAGGCAGGGAGAGATAAGGGGCCTTCAGGGAGGCAGACTGCAGCTACAAGTGGGAGGCTAAAAAAGCAGACGGGGTTCTCCCTTTCTAAAACCCTTTATGGGTGCCCTCCATCGGATTCTCAAGCGCACAAAGGGGGGATCGAAATGAGATAGACAATCTAACCCTAAAACAACAGATGGCAGACCCTTGGCTTTACTCTAACCACCTTTCACCACTGGGTCAGAGAACAATTACCTGTACATCTGACCAGACGCTCACCCCTTTAAGCCAGGAGATGCAATATGGATAAAGGAATCAAATGTCCAACCCCTAAAACCCCTCTGGAGGGGCCCGTTTGTCCACCCCTACTGCAGTAAAGGTAGCCGAAGTGGGTCTCTGGATTCACTACAGCCGAGTGAATCTGGCATCTCTAAACTAGGAGAGCATTCCTGATCCATCAATGCTGTGCAAGCTGACCATACAGAAGAAGCCATCTGCAACTCAGAGGCTCCAGAAGACTGGAGCCCTGCTTTAGTCACTCCAGAAGCTGACTAACCCACGCACAGCAGAAACTTGAGGAATCCACACCCTGGTGAAACAAAACACCGTCCTTATCTTCTGTATGTTTCCTAATTGAGATGTACAGTCACGCCTTGTTTCTCACTATTATCGCGACTAGAGCTCTGCTTTTGGCCATAGGATTGGCCAAGGCCCCACTGGCTGACCTGCAAATGTGATAGGAGGTTTCTGTTAACACTCAAGTTCCTTCCGTGGATAGGATACTTTGTTGGTACCAACGTGGGAAAAAATGGGCATTAGAGACTAGCAAACTAGATCCCCACAAACCTTAAAGTAAAACAAACTACCCCAGTCCTCCTCTTGGGGTTTGGCTTTTCAAAGGCTCAGTTCTTGGGAAAAATTGTCTTGCCTCGTGGGAAAGAAGTTCACCAATGCATGCCTAGGCCAAAGATTTTATAACTCAACTGCCCAGAACACCCAATGGTGGGAAACTCCACATCACCTTGAGCCAGATCCGTACCTCCTGTCTGACTTCTCTCATCTCTGAGAGGTATGAGATAATGTCAACAAGTCATCAAATGGCAGGTCTCTGGTGGGCTGTATTAGATACGTGGAAGGAGAGCCTATATAGTACTTCCCTAAGTCTGGTCAGAGTCATAAATGCTGGAAACTATTCGTCCATCTTTCTTCCTGCTTCCGCCTGCCAGAGAAAACCCTTTGGAGGTCCAAGTGTAAGGGACAGGGAGACTCAAAAAGGCAGTGTGCCTTCCAAATTAACATATACAAGATAATAAATGCCCTCCTGAGTGTATAATCCAATATAATGACCCTACAAACTGGTTAAAGGATGGGAATTGGGGCTACAACACTCCCATTCACATGTTAAAACACATAAGTAGACTACATGCAGTTCTACAAACTGTAACCAATGAAACTGACAGAGCACATCGCTTACGACCCAAAAAATGAACCAAAATGTACAATGCCATCTATCAACCTTTCTTGGTCTTGGGTTACAACCTGGCTACTCAGAAAAGTGTTTGTGGAAAATTTAACCTGAACAACCACTGCCTAGAGAGAGATGATGAGGAAAAAGTCAAAGAGGAGATCGCCCTTCAAATACAAAAGGTGGTTCATTTCCCAGTCCAGACGTGAAACAGGTGGAACACCTGAGACTTATTTGCAGGAAGGGTTTCAACACAAGGAGGATTCAAAACCCTCATAGGAATTAGATTCCTAAATTTCAGAGGGTGCTTCATGTGACCCTGCTGTGCGACCCTGCTTGTATGGTCAGCCTCCAGTCTCATTGTGAAGAGGGTATACGGAGAGAGATAGAGAGAAAAAAGAGACGGCCACTCATGTAAAGAGGTGATAAAAATATCGACCTCTAATGGAAGATGGTGCTCTTGGAGGCTAGACAGGGTATATGAGCATCAAAGGGGGGAACGTTGTAGGGTACGCTCCAGAAAGACAGGAGAAAAAAAATCCTCAAGGCAACCTGGCTTCACATACATGTGACAGCATCCCTAAGGACCTTGGAACGTGAGACCACTTATCGAGAATGCATGTTCGTATGTTACTCTATATGCGAGACAAAGAAGTAAAACCTACAGAGAAGACTACACTACGTGGGGTTCGGGGCTAAGTGCACTGGAAGTGAGCAGTGCCGGCAGGAATACATATACTCTCCAGAAAGAAAAGCCTCAGTGTCAGATACCTGTTTGCTGGGAGGCTGAGACATTCTTGTGACTGCTGTTGTTGTGCCCGAATTCTCGAATCCCCCCACAAGAGACCACCAGAGTCGAAAGTCAAAGCCAAGTGGCAAGGGTCGTTTGATTTCAGGATCGTTCCTGGTCCTTCCGCATACCACTGCCAGTAATGCAAAAAGTCCTCGAACATGGTTGGTACAGCGTTTTTATAGACAGAGACAAATAGTATAGGGTGACTGATTGGTCGATATTTGAAATACGAACATATGAAGCCCTCTGATTAGAGTTTCTTTGTTTGCTCTTTGGCAGGAAGTCTCTGTCCGTTATGTGAAGAAGTTAGTTATTTATCCTAATACATATCAGAAGAGGGGGAAGGGGGAGAATGTGAGGGAAGCAAGGTTCTCAAGCTAATAAATGTCCGCTCAAACTGATAAATATCCGAAAGGTGAAGGGGAAGATAAGAAAGCCAGTTACACAAACTAATACATGTCATGAAGGGGGAAGGGGAAGAACGTGAGGGAAGCAAGGTTCCCAAGCTAATAAATGTCAGACTCCACTCAGAAAAAGTTTTACAATGTTTGCAGCAAACAGTAAGCAAAACAGAATTCTCAGCGATTGTATTTCTTATCAGAGGTCCACACACGGCAGAAGGCCAGGGCAGCTATCTTTAACCCAGTGTCTGTCCATTGTTTAACAGAAAAAGAGAACATAGCTTCAAACTAAGGCAGATCTGCCTTCTGGACATAAAATTTAAAACAGCTCTCTTCACTGTTTGCTTTCATCCCAACCCACCAGGGGTTTCCTTCTTCCTGTCAGGAAACCAAGCTTGCCTAGGTAATGGAGTTCAGTCAGCAGTCCCAGCATGATTCCATTATAACTGACCTGAATACCTTTAGGACTCAGTGTGTTGCTTTTGGTTAATTCTTGTTATTAATAATAAAATTCTTACTTTTATGAAAACCAGGTGAAGATTGCCTGATTATAACCTTGGATTGCCTAGGGTAAGGTCAGTTGGGAAATTGACAAGGGGACTTTCATATGCTAAGGAGTCACAGACAGCTGCCTGACTAACTATTGTCAAGCTAGAGTTGATTTGCCCCCAGGCATAGCATTTAAATAAGGGCAATTAGTGGTTGCTGGAGAAACATTTTCCTCTGCCAGCCTCAAGTATTTGTCAAGGGGCTGTAGGTGACAAGGAACTTCCATTTTGTTCGCTTGAAATGTTTATTTACTTTTGGAGAGAGAGGGGAGACAGGGAGACAGACAGAGAAAGGGAGTGTGTGGGAAACAAGAGAGAGAGAATAAGAGAGAGAGAGAGAGAGAGAGAGAGAGAGAGACATAGTTAGAGCCAGAGCCAGAGCAAGACAGAGGGAATAAGCACCAGGAGAGGGGCAGAGAGTGAGGGAGACCCAGAATGTGAAGCAGGCTCTGAGGCTGCGCTCTCAGTACAGAGCCTTTCTGCTCTCTGGGGCTGGACACAGGCACTGTCACATCCTGACCTGAGATCAAATTGGAGGCTTCAGGGACTCAGACACCCCAGGAAATGCTCTTTTCTCTGCCATTTCCTTCTTGCCTTTGTTCCTCACATAGCTAGGGAGGGCAGGCTGATCTGGGGGCTCCAGGAGACTGAGCCTATAGGGTTCTGGAGATGAGGCCCATGGCTTTTCCTTGTAATTTCCTAAGATACTGTCAACTGATGGAGGCTCCATCCGTTTCAGCATTTGTCTTCTGTCCTCTCCTTGGCGCTTGGGCAGCCACGAGTGCCTGAGGAATGTCACACAGATCTCTCCTGGCGGTGGGGACTGGTAATGCTAGCTTGCGTGTGGCCCTCAGCTTTCCTTGTGCTCCCTCATCCAGCCCATGGATGATTCCCAGTTAGGCAGCCCACGTGTGTTTGTTCATTCAGAAAAGAGCCAGCTTGCCAGATTGGGCCTCTGTCTTTGTTCTCAGAATTCTCCCATGCTCATGTGACATGAAGATCTTCTGCTTTCTGTGTACCCATTCGCATGCGCTTGCTCTGTTTGGAAGTCAGTCCCCACTGTGGGGAATTCGAGGCCACACCTAAGAGCAATGTCCCCTCATTCTGACTGAGGAGCTCGGCCAAGGCATCCTGACTCTGGCCTAGGGTGGGCAGAAAGGCCCTCGGGCCTTGCCTTTGGGAAATATTTGGACAAGAGAAAGACATAGGGCACTTGGAGGTGCCAGACGAAACGTTAGAGTGTTGGCAAAGCCAGAGAATCGGAAGGAAGCATTGTCCATTTCAGGGAGAAGAGCAACAGAGCTTGTCGGGTTCTTGTGAATTTTCTCCTATTTTCTACTGAAATGAAAGCCTTGAAGCCGTGATGTCTCCATAGCTGATTCCTCCAGAGGTCTTGAGACACAGTGAAACGTGGTAGGGCTCTCAGTCCCATAAGGAACGATCAGGGATTGGTGACCGACTCCCTGTACAGCCCGAGGCTCCCCTAGAGCAGTCCGTTTCTGATATCCCCAAAGAACCAGGAGCTCCCTGCTACTGACCTGGTGGGACTGGGCATTCATGGTTCCCCAGTAGGTGTCCTTCCCCGGGCTGCTTGACAAGGCTTCGTATGGAAAAGCAAATGGTTCCCACACAGGGGTTTCGCTGCCAGAAGTAGTCAGTGCATTGCCTGCTCAAGGAATACTTCCATGGAGCCTGATTCCAAACACCGAAGTGTGAATCCCGTTCCGCCAAAACCACTGGTGACTGTCCACTGTAGGTCAGGGGAAGAAATGCACTCAGTGCCAGAAGCTTCTCATCCCTTTCTCAAGTCCCAATGGCAGAATTCTTGCTTGGCCAGCCCTGGGAAGCGCAGGGAAGGGTAGACCTTCTTTCCTTCCATCTCACAGATGGTTCCCCTAGGCACACTATGCCTCAGGCCCTGGTCGGCACCGAAAGGTCTCTTGAAAGAACGACTGCATGGGGTGCAGGTTCCAAACACTTGAGAACCAGCCGGGAGCAGGGACCGTTTGCCTCTCCATCAATGGCACATCTATTTCCTGATGGGCAGGACAGTCTTCCCTCTGTTTCTGGAGGAAGAATACAGACCTCCAGCAGAATGGCACTCTCAGGTGTGCAGGAGACCGTTTCGTGAAGGCCTGAGGCCCAAGCCCCTGGAACCCAGGGTGAAGCATTTATGGCCTCGAACATAAGACCTCGACTGCAGGGCTGCGAGCTGAAGAACTGAGGTTCAAGCCCTTGTCACCCCAGGTGGAGGAAAAATCACCAGAGAGAGAAGTCCTCGTTTGCAGAGCTGCAAGGCCAAGATGGGCCTTTTAAGTCTTTCTCCCCCAAGTCAATTTTGGGCTGGGCTCTCTTACATATAGTTTGCTTCGAATGATTTCTTGGTGTGGATTGTCATGGAAAGAAAATCAGATCCTTTCTGAGAGATGCCTCTAAAACTTCGAAGTATATTCCCTTTTGAAAGGACGTTTGAAAAATGCTGCCTGACTCTCAGGGATGCGGCCATTGCGGCAGGTTTTGGGTGAAGACATTAAGAATGGTCAGTGGATGATTGATAATCTTAGGGAGCAACTTGAGAGCAAAACATGTTTTCCACGTAAACTTTGGACTGTCGCCAGAACCTTCATGAATATCCGTCTTCTTTGTGCTTACGCTCTGAACCCGTGATATTTACCAGAATGTGGCCATCGGTACGTTCTGACTGCATGTGAAGTGTTTATGCAGCCTGAGCTATTGATTGTTGGAACATTCTATGGAATCTAAAACACAGATCATTCTGTGAAGTTTTATTGAATGCGTGGAATGTTTTCATTGGTTTTTTCCTAGGAATTTTGAGAAACTGGAGTGATTTCATCCTGTCAATCTTTACAAGATGTATACTTGGCGTGCTTAGAAAAAATGTATAAAAAGCCTGGGGGAGGAATCAACTTCGGGCAGTCCTGATAAGAGGCTGGTTCCAAGAGACTGGCTCTGCATCTTCTCTCCCACCCAGACCAACCCTCACGCAGGTGAAACCCTGGACCAGCCGGATACCCTGAGAGAAGGAGCTGGTCTCCTCTCAGGGCAGACTCCGGCCCAGGTGTAGCCAATGGAGGTTTCTTTTGACGACAGTCCACAGGTGTTGTCACTTGCCAGACATTCAGCTTGCCGGGAGCTAGGAGGAGGCACTGAATTCTAACTGGAGAACGTTCTCTTCTGGAATCATGAACCTTGGTCCCCAGGGTACCTCTTTGCATTTGATTGCTCTCTCCTCAGATTCGGTTCCACTTGGGAGCCATCCAGAGCAAGAGCCTCAGAGGAACATACCCTTTGGAAACTAGAACCTGCCAGGATCCAGGGGTCTGTGTCAGGTACACAGCCGTGTCCGAGCATTGGGGTGGCATACCCAGTCACTTCCTGAACCAATGGACAGCTCTCAGTGTCTGGTATCCCAGAGGATAGCAGGCCCCTCTGTCCCTGGGGCTTGGTGCTTAGTCAGCTCGGGTCGTTGCAGGCATGGGCAGCCAGCTGGCCTGTCTCCCCAGGCGCAGAGAGGTGCCTTCATACTGCAGATTCGAGGGCTCATGCATTTGAACTCTGGAGAACGCTCAAAGGGTCTCTGAAGTGATGATTGGACCCGGTCGGGTTCTAACCACTTGAGCTTCAGCCAAGAGCCCCAAACAGCCAGAGCTGAATCACTGCTGCCCCTGCCCTCGAAGGGGAAAGGGCCAGAAACAGACCCAAAGCCAGGACTTTCCCTCTCTTTCTGAAGGAAGAACGCAGGCCACTTGGTCACAGGACCCCCGTGTAGCCTGTTAAGGGCTCCCTTCAAAAATCCCACAGGTGTTGCTTACACCTGAGGGGGCCAGTGTTGTGCCCGAATTCTTGAATCCCCCCACAAGAGACCACCAGAGTCAAAAGTCAAAGCCAAGTGGCAAGGGTCGTTTTATTTCAAGATCGATCTTGGTCCTTTCGCATACCGCTGCCAGTATGCAAAAAGGCCCCGAACATGGTTGGTACAGCGTTTTTATAGACAGAGACAAATAGTACAGGATTGTTTCAGGTTATAGGGTGACCGATTGGTTGATATTTGAAATACGAACATATGCAGCCCTCTGATTGAAGTTTCTTTGTCTGTTCTTTGGCAGGAAGTTTCTGTCCGTTATGTGAAAAAGTCAGTTATTTAACCTCATACATATCAGGAAAAGGGGGAAGGGGAAGAACGTGAGGGAAGCAAGGTTCTCAGGCTAAAAATGTACGCTAAAGCTAATAAATGTCCGAAAGGTGACGGGGAAGATAAGAAAGCCAGTTACACAAACTAATACATGTCATAAAGGGGGAAGGGGAAGAACGTGAGGGAAGCAAGGTTCTCAGGCTAAAAATGTCCGACTCCACTCAGAAAAAGTTTTACAATGTTTACAACAAAACAGAATTCTCAGCAATTGTATTTGTTGTCAATGGTCCACAATCGGCGGAAGGCCAGGGCAGCTATCTTTAACTCAGTATTTGTCCATTGTTTAACAGAAAAAGAGAACTTAGCTTCAAACTAAGGCAGATGTGCCGTCTGGACATAAAATTTTAAAACCGCTCCCTCCATTCCCCCCTTTTTTTCTTGTGCCTAAAGAGGCAATCTTGGGTCTTTAGGCCTCTGTTTGTAATGTCTTGAATGGTTGGTACTGAGTTCCTAACACCATTAGTTGTATAGTATTGAATCTATCCTGGACAAAATTAATAATTTTGTTTATGACGCAGGGGCCTAATGTGAGAGTGAGAAGTAGGATGACTAGAGGCCCAACTAAAGTGGAGAGTAGGGTAGTTAACCAGGGGGACGCATTAAACCAGGATTCAAACCACCCTGCCTCTTGTTCTGTAAAACTACCTCCGAGAGGGAGGTTAGGGACTTTTCGAGCGAGGTGATGGCAGTTTTTATCCTTTGTATATCTTTGTCAATTTGTGTAACCCATTCCCAAGAGACAACCCTGAGGCTACTTCTGACCAGGTTAGTCTCATTCAGATTTTATCCATCAAGACCAGGTCCCCATTTTCATATGCCATAAAACCAAAGAGCATTATATCCTTTAGGCCAATGAAAGCAGCTCAAGAAATCCAGGCCTGAAAGATTATTTAGAAGGAGGTAAGACTAGGCACCAGTTTGGCTGGCGGGAGCTTTGCTTTAACCTTTTCCACACAGAGAGGGGTCTCAACCTGCGAGCCCAAAATGGCTCCCAACAATTTTCCCCTTTCTCTATATATTTTTTTTAAATGCAGACTATGTAATGGGCACATTCTAAGTGGTATGGGTTGAAGGAGCAAGTACAAAGCACAGAGATTTTACCCGTAGATTGTTGGTTACAGTCGAAAGGCCACATGAAAAACATTATCTAACCTCTATTTTCTACCATAGTCCTGACCTGAAATCCACAGCAGAAATCACATTCCTGAGGGTCTGGCATCAGTCTAAATAGATCAAAATTCATTTTAAACTTTATCAATTTCTTAGAGATTTTATTTCCATGATTTTCAACATTATTTTACTACTAGTAAAGTATGGCAGCATATGCTGGTTTAACAGGGGAAGAAGCTCTGGAGCCACTCCTATTTTTCTATGGCCCATTTTCTTCAGGAGGATATTAGGATAAATCTCAAGTCAACATAGAGGCCCAGTGACCCTATAGCCAGGTGTCGTGGTGACTCTTTTTTCACCATTGCCTGGCTTAGGTTGCCCCTCGCTGTGAGGAGTCTTACCCGTCATTGGCTAACCGGCCCTCCGTCAGAGTCAGACCAGCAATTATGTTTTTGTCGTATTACAACCTGGCATTTGCTTCAAGGCACCCCCATCCACTGATGAGGGCCCCGGTCTAGGGCACTGCTTTATGGGCCTGAGTTTTCTCCTTAGGTAGTATTACCAGGGCCAGTATCTTCTGGTTTCAGCATCTTCCCTTTTTTGTTTTTAAGGGCAAAAGTACAAAATTCTGTTGAAATAGATTTTATGCTGCAGAAACTCCGATATTGATTATCACGGAAACAAAAGAGTGATGAACAAAATTAGAAAGATTATTATCCAGACCCCCAGTATGTGTCTCTATACTTTATCCCAGGAATGTTCAGTCCTATTAAAACACAAAGGAGTAACAAACCCACTTTTAGGTCACATGAGAGCATCACTGATCTCCTGGATGACTTGTGCTAATGCAACTGGATAAAACACAATCGGAATAAGAAATATAACCTCGTTAATTTCTACCCTAAATTTCCCAGAAGTAAGACTAAAGTACAAAAGTACATATGAGGACTGGACACAGGCTGAAAGAACATAGAGAAAACATTGCAGGGGCCAAGGGGGGGTCCCTTGACTTTTAACAACAAGGCCGATTGTTCTGCAAAGAGAGCTTGCTCAGGGTCCTGGAGAGCATTATCCTCCATCTCCGGTAGGTAGAGGGCAGTGGAGGCGTCGGGGTGATGTTTCAAAGTGCGTCTCTGCATCTCCCTTTGGGTCATCCTTTGAAGAACCGGAGGAGATGGCGGTGGCTTGGGGAGGCCGGACATAGGGCTGTGCCAATCTATCAGGAATCTACAGAGGGGAGTCCACGTCCTGTGGAAATACACAAGCATACCCTTGCCTCCAGGTTAACACTACATCCTGATAAGTCTTTTGAAGGCAGCTGGTGTATAAGCAGGGGCATTGTCCGTTTTGATTGCCCTGGGAATTCCCAAGTAGGAAACGCATAGACAAATTGCTGGATCACATCCTTACAGGCCTCTCCTGTATGTGCCAAGGCAATAACATGAGAAAAGGTATCCACACACACATGCACATAGGACAGTTTACCAAAAGATAGAACATGAGTAACATCCATCTGCCAAAGATCATTAGGCCTCAGGCTTCTAGGGTTAACTCCTGAAGCCAAAACGGGAGCGTGCGTTGGGCACTGCCCTCAGGTTCTGACGATGTTTTGGGCCTCTTCACGAGTAATTTTAACTTGAAGTCTCAAAGCTGCTGCACTTTGATGATGCAAATCATGAGAGTTCCGGGCTTCCTCTATAGCTGGGAAAATTGCAATTCCAGTTAATATATCAGCTTGGTTATTTCCTTCAGTTAGAGGACCAGGCAAGTCACTGTGGGCCCGAATATGTCCAATATAAAAGGGCATTGTCCTGGCATGAATGTGAGACTGAAGGTTTTTTTTTTTTTTTAAATAAGAAAAACTAAAGGAGCGATGTTCTGGTAATGGAGCAGTCTCAATATGAGGAAATAATTGAAAAATGTAATGAGAATTAGTATACAGATTGAAAGGTCTAGCATTTAGGTGGGCAAATGCATAAATGACAGCCATAAGTTCAGCTCTCTGAGCAGAAGTTTCCAGAGTATTTTGCACATAAGGATTTCCATCTACAATGATGACAGCTGCTTCATTTGAAGACCCATCTTTAAAGACCAATACAGATGGACTAGGAAGGGGATCTGCCTTAGCCAACTTAGGAAAAATAACAGGGTGCCTTTTGAGGAACTGCAAGAGAGGATTGTTTGGGAGATGAAAAAGAATCTCACCACCAAAACCCTCTAAGGCTATCTGCCAGTCTTCACTATTTTGTAAAAGACATTCCAATTGATTTTTATTATAGGGAATAATAACATTTGCCACGTCACGCCCAAATGACTCTTTACTACGTTTGCGTCCCTTATTTAGTAAAGTAGCCAGTAGAGCTGGATAGGATATAACTATTTTTCTGGACATAGAGGGCAGATGCAACCATTTTAAAGGTGCCTCGGGTTAAGCCTCGTTAAAAGCCTGCAAAACCGAACCGGTTTTAAAACTTGATCCACAAACTTTGACATAGGGTGGGACTATTTATTTTTTTTTAGGAGAAAACCACTTTTAATTGAAAAATAAAGTAATATATCTCAAATAAGACTCTGTTTTAACAATATAAACTGTATTTTGCTGAGGGAAACAGCTTTCCAAAAGTGGTACTGTGAAATTTAGGTATCAGAGTATCAATAGAGTTTCCCTCCCTTATTTTGACTCGGCTAACAAGCATATTAAAAATAAGGACTTTCTCATGAATTTAAGCTGTAAATCTGTAACGCTTGTCCTTATTTTTAATGCACTGACAAAAGGTGAGATTTTAAACAAACATTTCCATACTGAGGAGTTCCCAGATAACAGCAGTCAATATTTTTCTTCTGAAAATGCTTATATGAAAGACACACAAGACTATTACTGATATTTTAACTAATTTACAAACTTTAAAACACAATTTTATCAATATGATTTCTACTACAATTTTCCTTTAAAGAAGTTCTCAAATCTCAGAATGGTTTCACTTGATATACTGGAAGTATTAACTTTGAAAGAAAGTACTAAAGTTATGGCTTTAAACTGGAAAAACCTATGGTCAAAAATCTTTGAAAAAGAGTTCATTAAACAGCTATTTTTACAATTACACTCTTGTAACTACAGAGAAAATGTTCAAGCACATAGGAAACATCACTCTTTCGAATGACAGAACAAAGGCATATGTTATTAAGATGTATGGCTTTTCCGGTGATTGTTATTGCTATCCACAGTCATTATTGTTTGACTGAAAAAGGTTTTTACAAATCTCCACTTCCAAAATTAACATTTTTATTAAATCGAGTTAAAAAATGTTTACTGTAGAAAAATCAACAAGGGTTTTAACAAAACCAAAATATACCCTTTCATACAATATATGTATATATTAGCAGCAAACTACTTTTAAAATTTTTTATGGCCTGAGGCAAAACTTTCCATTGATACCTCTGAGAAGGCTGCTTAAGGTTTTCAGAAGGCAGGCTAAAGGCAAATCTAGGGCGAACTTCCCGATGTAGGGGAAGAGTAATAAAACAATCTTGTAAGTCTATTACAGCAATTTGAAAAATCGTTTACAACAGCTACAGGGGAGAGGAGGCTATCTTTAAGGGTATTGCCACCATTTCCCCAGCTTTTGGATCAAAGGAGGAGAAATTTTAATTTTAACTCTGTGTACTTCCAAAATCCATGTCTTTAGCCTTAGTCTGTCCTGACCACACATAAAATTTCTTTTTTTAAAAATTTATCCTTTACAAACCTTCTACAACTTGTCTTTACCATTTAGATTTTGTCCAAAGCCATTTCTTTCCAAATAACCAGTCTCATTTAGGACAAAATTACTTTTTTTTACCCTCAGTGAAAGATGTATTCCCATTCTTTATATCTTTTTTACATATCTCTTACTTTTTCTTATACAGAGCTGTTTTCCTTATTTCCATCAGTCTTAAATACGCTTCTCAGAACTTTAACTACTAGAAACCTTAGTTTCTAGTGAAAACTAAGTAGTAACAAATTGTGAACTTTATGTTATAGCAGAATTTGTTAGATGGCAAACTTATTAATCCATTAAACACAAAGCATGTTTTTTTTTTTTAACAGTTCCCAATATCCTTAGTTTTTGCAACAGGTCCAAAGCACAAACCTACATTTAGTAATTAGTGCTTCAGCTTCTTATCTCGTTAGATAGCCAATGAATTCAATCTTAAGTTCTCATGCTAGCCAAACTTTTAACACTTTAGGTTACCAAGGACTTTGAAAGCTGTCTTAACATTTACCCATGAAACTATGAGGCAGACAAAGTTAACCATTACTTTTAGGCTTTCTTTTGCTAACAAATTGGAATAGAGATAACATGAGCTTGTTAGACCTTCAGTAAGCCTTAGTAGAATAAAGTTTTATATTTAATGCTGATAACTTTAAAGACAGATCCATCAAACTTAAATTCTTTTAAACACCAAATATGTTTCATTTACTATTTAATCCTGGGAGCTTTGTTAAAACCTCAGGAAGTTATTATAAAGCACATCCTAAATAGGATTACAGATCATTAAATCTTAAAACTCTATTTATTTGACCAAGGCGGCAATAAAAGATCCTAATGGCCAATGTATAGCATCATATAGCTAGTTGTTAGCAAAACCTAGCTCCTTTAACATTGAGATGTTTTTACTGAGCAGTTAAAGACCTGATAACTAAAGCTTTTGTTTTGCCATAGAAAAGAGAGCAAAAAACCTTTTTTACATGATGTTTTGAACGGAGAGAAAAGCAGAATTTCAACTTTATATCAGCGTACTTTCGAAATTCCATTTATCTCAACCTTAGTATTTACCTTAATAATATTTTATTTATATTTTTTTAAAAGTTTACCATTATTAAGTTTTTCCCCGTGTAACCAGTGAGGAAATTTAAAATTTAAAGATGCGTTTTTTTTTTCCTTTTGACAGTGTGGGGGTGGGGAGCGGAATGCTACCTGAGGCATTGAAGAGCCAGAGGCCTAGGCCCCACCCCAGGCTGTGGCAGAGAAGGAGGGGGAAGGGAGGACAGAATGGGCGCAGCGGCCCAAAGGCTTGAAGGCAGACTAAAGTGGCCTGGAGGCAGAGAAAGCAGTTTCACATGGTCCTAAAGTCCGTCAGCTCAGATAGGTGAGCGGGTCGCCAAATTTTATTTTCTTTTGTTTTGAATTCAATTATCATAGTTATTAATCCAGAGAATGAATTAGAAGCCCTCACATATAGTTAGAGTAACCAGAGTATAGAAGGAGAAACAGTGAAAGAAAGAGAGTTTCTTATATTATGGATAGGAAAAGTCCAATTGGTGGATGCTTTAGGACTTTTATCCTGCCCAGTTTCCTCCTCATCCCCGTCTGTGTCTTTGCCTTAATGGGAACCGGAGGGACTGTAGCTCCAGAAGTTTCATCTATATCTGAATCTAAAGCTTCCTTTATGACAATCCATAATGATAAGATGTCAATTAGGGACCTTCTGTGGTCCGTTGGTGACATAAAACTGCTTAATTTCATCTCCTACTTTACTCCATATATTTGAATTGAGTGTGCCTTCCTCAGGGAACCAAGGGCACTGTTCTTGAACAAAACATAGAAAGCATGCTACCCGTTGTTTTGAAACTTTAATCCCCTTTTTAATATGGAGATTATGAATAATGTCAATAAAAGTCTCTTCTTTAGACTCATTATGGCCCATGCTTCTCAAAAGTTTAAGTTCTGTTTTTTATACAGAGTCCTCTGTTTTCAGACTCAGTATGGCCTTATAACTTCTCAAAAAGGGTTTAGCTTCTTATTTCTATACTGAGTCCTCTTTTAGACACAGTACGGCACAATGCTTAATTAGATTCTATACTGAGTCATTTCTTTAGACTCAGTACGGCACATAACATCTCAAAAAAGTTCTGTAAAAAGTTTCCATCAACTAGCCCTTCCTATCTTATGCAGGGGGGTCCCGGACACTCTATGATGGACTCCTACCCTTTTCTGAATTTTCAGAAGCCTCTACAAAGATGAAGTATTACCTTTGCCAAATTAGGGGGCTTGTGTGCAGCCGCCCGGAGACCCGCCATTAAAGTCTGGCTATAAATGCGCAGTCGTCCCCTACCTTTTGCCATGTCGTAGTCCCAGCCATCCTGTGGGGGTCGGGTCAGGGAAAAAACCGCATTAATGAGATCAAGGTTAGCAGTAGGCTGGCTGTCATCTCCAGGAACCTGCTTTTTTTTTTTTTTTTTTTTTTTGCTTCTAATTGAATCCTTTCTCGCTCCTCGGGACGAACAGGATTCGGAGGAGCTGCTGACAATCATCCCAGGTGGGTTGGTAGGAGAACATAACGCTGTCCAGGAGAGCTATCAAACCTTTAGGGTTATCAGAAAATCGGGCATTCTGAGTTTTCCAGTTACATCACCTGGATACACAGACACATATCACATAGACACACAGACACATATCACACAGACACACAGACACATATCACATCAGAACACAGGTAACAATTGGCATGCCTATTTGACTAGATGGTTTTTCCTTCAGGCGCCTATAGATATCTCTTAGCACTCTGGAGAAAATAAAAGTGGTTAGTTCGCTGGCGCGTTGGGCGTGAGTGCCCGTAGAAGAACAAAGTTATCCAAATGAGCCCGAAAGCTCCCAAATGGGCTAAAGGTGCCCCAAATGAGCCCGAAGGCTCCCAAGCGGACCAAAGAGGCCCCAAATGGGCTAAATGTGCCCCAAATGAGCCCGAAGGCTCCCAAGCGGACCAAGGAGGCCCCAAATGGGCTAAATGTGCCCCAAATGAGCCCGAAGGCTCCCAAGCGGACCAAAGAGGCCCCAAATGGGCTAAATGTGCCCCAAATGAGCCCGAAGGCTCCCAAGCGGACCAAAGAGGCCCCTAGTCAGTGGACGTCTCCGACTGACCCCCAAGCTGGGTGCCCTATAGCGCGTCCGCCAGGGTCACCGCAGCAACCAAATAGAACCGGTTCTCCCAAGAAGAAACACAGATCAGAGAGAAAAAGAGAAAAAGATAGGATAGAGCCCGCTTACTTACTTTCCGATCGGAATCAGAGACGACCCATTGACCAGAAGTCTGGTGGGCTCAGGGGAGATCTCGCTGGGACCTCCAAATGTTGTGCCCGAATTCTTGAATCCCCCCACAAGAGACCACCAGAGTCAAAAGTCAAAGCCAAGTGGCAAGGGTCGTTTTATTTCAAGATCGATCTTGGTCCTTTCGCATACCGCTGCCAGTATGCAAAAAGGCCCCAAACAAGGTTGGTACAGCGTTTTTATAGACAGAGACAAATAGTACAGGATTGTTTCAGGTTATAGGGTGACCGATTGGTTGATATTTGAAATACGAACATATGCAGCCCTCTGATTGAAGTTTCTTTGTCTGTTCTTTGGCAGGAAGTTTCTGTCCGTTATGTGAAAAAGTCAGTTATTTAACCTCATACATATCAGGAAAAGGGGGAAGGGGAAGAACGTGAGGGAAGCAAGGTTCTCAGGCTAAAAATGTACGCTAAAGCTAATAAATGTCTGAAAGGTGACGGGGAAGATAAGAAAGCCAGTTACACAAACTAATACATGTCATAAAGGGGGAAGGGGAAGAACGTGAGGGAAGCAAGGTTCTCAGGCTAAAAATGTCCGACTCCACTCAGAAAAAGTTTTACAATGTTTACAACAAAACAGAATTCTCAGCAATTGTATTTCTTATCAATGGTCCACAATCGGCGGAAGGCCAGGGCAGCTATCTTTAACTCAGTATTTGTCCATTGTTTAACAGAAAAAGAGAACTTAGCTTCAAACTAAGGCAGATGTGCCGTCTGGACATAAAATTTTAAAACCGCTCCCTTCACCAGCTTGCTAGGAGGTGGCACTAGTCACTTCGTTTTCCATGTCATGTCTTTCGGAATGCTAGTGAAGCATTCTGGCCCTCGGCGAATCTACTTTCAGCCTATTTTCAAACGAGTTCCTCTCTGGGGTCCAGCCCATAGAGACTCTGAGAAGAAGATCCTCGGTGTTCAGCTGGGGATCGTATGCCAACATCGGGACTGTGTGACAGGTTCGGTGACAGGCACCCCGGTAAGTTGTTGTCAAACCTATGCAGGCATTCAGAAGCCGGGGGCATTGGAAGGGCCCAGCTTAGACTATGGCACTTAGCCTGGGCCCGACGGCTGGCAAGGGAGCTGACCTCCTTTCTCGGCTGAGGGGACATGCAATGATACATCCCCTTTCCGGATTGTTCCCATTCCCATTGGAAGGATTGTAGCTTGGCCGTCCTTAGGGCCACTGCCTTCCCATGTCTCGAGGTCTAAGTCTGTCCCCGTTTAGACTTAGGAAGCATGGAGCTGTCACTCACTATACCCGTGCCCAAGGATAGATTTTCCCACAGGCCTGTCCATGTTGCATGTGGCAGGCCCCAAGCAAGGCAGCCCAGCCTCTGCCATTGGCAGGACTTGCGCTTGCTCACACTTGGATTGACCCTGCATGTGTGGCCACGAGGTGCCAGCGGGACCACAGGCATTGGGGCTGGGTTCAGCTGACCACCACGAGGAGGTTTCTGGGTCAGGCGCTTAGGCGCGAACAGTCCTGCGCATCAAGACAGTGCCTCGGCAAACTCAGTGCCTCAGCAAATCCGTTCCGTGGTCTCGGTATGGCCAGCATGCCTTTGGCAGTGTTGTCCTCCTTCAGCAATACTCGACTGTAGCAACGGTGACGGTGCAGGCTGGCAGGACTAGGTCCACGACAGCCCCGAGCACAGTGGCAGAAGGCACGGACTGGCAGAGAGGGTGAACCCATTGGGGCAGCACCTGGTGTTGGCCTCCTTAGCAGTTCACTCCTCTCGGCCCAGGATTGGACGACGCAAGTGCCCTCACCCGTGTGCCCTCACGTGGAATGGAAATGGGTGGTGACATGTGTCAGAGAATGCCAGGAATCACCTAGAGGAAGGATGGACTGAGTCAACATGCTGGCCAGTGTGCAATAGGTCTGCAAGAAATGCAGAGGGAACGACTAGAGCAGGGTCACCTTGTCCCTTCACATACCCTTCAGGTTGCACTGGTTTCCAAGAAAGAGATCTTGCCCTGAGCATCTTTCACATACTGGAATATCTTCCCAACTGACTGTTATTCTTGTCTTTCAAGGGGCTCGAAACGAGAGAAACTCTGAGTATCTTCCATGGCCAAACGAAAACAACACAGGCCTGCTGGGGCCAGAGACCTGAGTTCTGGGGGACTCCTGCAGAGATGAACAACTTACAGGGAAAACTATCCTGCTGAAGAGCCAGGGGCTCTTTGCCCAACATATGCCACGCTCACAACGAATGCAGCAGGATCCCCAGGGAAGAGCCCAGGCTACGACTGTACGATAAACATGCGGAGTGGACTCCAGGGAAGGCTCAGAGTGACAATGGAGCAAACGGGGGGGGGAAGGGGGGGACAGAGGTCCAGAGTTCTGAACCAGGGATACGAATGACATAACGCAGAGAGTGACAAGACCCGCATGGCCTTGCCTAGCTCACACACTACCTTGGGAAGGAGAAACACCTATGGCCTTGGCAAACAGGGCCAACTCAAAGTTCCACCTGAAAGCCTTGTCACCTTGAGTCGGGTCCCCATCCCTTGTGTAACTTCTCTCATCTCTGAGAGGCCTGAGACACTGTCAACACAGCCATCAAATGGCAGGTGTCAGGTGGACTGCACTAGGTATGTCAAAGAACACACTGTACTGTCCATCCCTCGGTTTGGACAGGGTCATGTGTGCTGCAAACGTGTGTCCATCTTTCTTCCTGCTCCCACTTGCCAGAGAACAACATTTGGGAGGTCAAGGGTAAGGGACAGGGAGACTCAAAAAAGCAGCGTGCCTTACAAATTCACGCTGAAAAAGAGAAGAAATGGCCTCCCGAGCGTAGAATCCAATATTCTGGCCCTGCCTTCCAGACAGTGGATGTATAGAGGGGCTCCTACACTCCCATTTCCAGGCTAAACCACATAAGTAGACTTCAAGGAGTTCTACAAAAATGATCACCAATGAAAATGCCTGAGCTCTTTGGGTTGTAGTCAAACAACGAACCAAGATGTCCGATGCCATCTATCAAACTTGCTTGGCCTTAGATTCCATGCTGGCTTCTGAGAGAAGTGTTTGTGGAAAATGTAACCTGAACACCTGCTGCCTAGGGAGAGATGATGAGGAAAACCTCACAGACGGGATCACAGATCAAAAAGAAAAGGGGGCTCATGTCCCAGTCCAGACCGGAAACAGGTGGAACACCGGAGACTTCCTTGGTGGACGGTTTTCAACTCTTGGAGGAATCAAAAGCCTCATGGGAATTCGATTCCTACATTTCAGAGGGTGCTTAATGTGAGCCTGCTGTGCTACCCTGTCTGTATGGTCTTCCTCCAGTCTCATTGTGAACAGAGTTTACAGAGAGAGATAGAAAAGAGGAAAAAAAGACGGCCACTCATGTAAAGGAGTGATAAAAGTACCGACCTCTAATGTGAGATGGTGCTCTTTGAGGCTAGACAGGGGACCTGAGCGTGAAAGGGGCGAATGTGGTAGGGTCCGCTCCCTAAAGGCAGGGGAAAAAAACCCTCAAGGCAACCTGGCTTCACGTATATGGGACAGCATCCCTCAGGACCTTGTAACGTGAGACCGCTTATTGAGACTGCATGTTCGTATGTTACTCTATATGTGAGACAAAGAAGTCAAAGCTACAGAGAAGAATACACTACGTGGGGTTCGGGGCTCAGTTCCTTGCGTAGGAGCGAACTGAGCAGTGCCGGCAGGAATCCATTTGCTTTCTGGAAAGAAAAGCCTCCGTGTCAGCTCTCTGTTTGCTGGGCGGCTGAGACATTCTTGTGCCTGCTGTTTCCTTTCATGCCAACCCCTCAGGTGTTTCCTTCTTACTCTCAGGAAACCAGGCTTGCCTAGGTACTGCAGCTCAAGTCAGCAGTCCCGGTATGACTCCATTTTACCTGAGCTGAATACCTTTGGGCCTCAGTGTGTTGCTTCTGGTTTATTCTTGTTATGAATGAGAAGAATTCTTCCTTTGAGGAAAACCACGTGAAGAATACCTGCTTATAACCTTGGGTTTGGGGAAGGCAAGGTCAGCTGGCAAGTTCACAAGGGGGCTTTCACATGCTAAGGAGTCCCAGACTGCTGCCTGGCTAGCTATTGTCAAGCTAGAGTTGATTTGCCCCCAGGCATAGCATTTAAATAAGGGCAATTAGTGGTTGCTGGAGAAACATTTTCCTCTGCCAGCCTCAAGTATTTGTCAAGGGGCTGTAGGTGACAAGGAACTTCCATTTTGTTCCCTTGAAATGTTTATTTACTTTTGGAGAGAGAGGGGAGACAGGGAGACAGACAGAGAAAGGGAGTGTGTGGGAAACAAGAGAGAGAGAATGAGAGAGAGAGAGAGAGAGAGAGAGCCATAGTTAGAGCCAGAGCCAGAGCAAGACAGAGGGAATAAGCACCAGGAGAGGGGCAGAGAGTGAGGGAGACCCAGAATGTGAAGCAGGCTCTGAGGCTGCGCTCTCAGCACAGAGCCTCTCTGCTCTGTGGGGCTGGACACAGGCACTGTCACATCCTGACCTGAGTTCAAATTGGAGGCTTCAGGGACTCAGACACCCCAGGAAATGCTCTTTTCTCTGCCATTTCCTTCTTGCCTTTGTTCCTCACATAGCTAGGGAGGGCAGGCTGATCTGGGGGCTCCAGGAGACTGAGCCTATAGGGTTCTGGAGATGAGGCCCATGGCTTTTCCTTGTAATTTCCTAAGATACTGTCAACTGATGGAGGCTCCATCCGTTTCAGCATTTGTCTTCTGTCCCCTCCTTGGCGCTTGGGCAGCCACGAGTCCCTGAGGAATGTCACACAGATCTCTCCTGGCGGTGGGGACTGGTAATGCTAGCATGCGTGTGGCCCTCAGCTTTCCTTGTGCTCCCTCATCCAGCCCATGGATGATTCCCAGTTAGGCAGCCCACGTGTGTTTGTTCATTCAGAAAAGAGCCAGCTTGCCAGATTGGGCCTCTGTCTTTGTTCTCAGAATTCTCCCATGCTCATGTGACATGAAGATCTTCTGCTTTCTGTGTACCCATTCACATGCGCTTGCTCTGTTTGGAAGTCAGTCCCCACTGTGGGGAATTCGAGGCCACACCTAAGAGCAATGTCCCCTCATTCTGACTGAGGAGCTCGGCCAAGGCATCCTGACTCTGGCCTAGGGTGGGCAGAAAGGCCCTCGGGCCTTGCCTTTGGGAAATATTTGGACAAGAGAAAGACATAGAGCACTTGGAGGTGCCAGACGAAACGTTAGAGTGTTGGCAAAGCCAGAGAATCGGAAGGAAGCATTGTCAATTTCAGGGAGAAGTGCAACAGAGCTTGTCGGGTTCTTGGGAGTTTTCTCCTATTTTCTACTGAAATGAAAGCCTTGAAGCCGTGATGTCTCCATAGCTGATTCCTCCAGAGGTCTTGAGTCACAGTGAAACGTGGTAGGGCTCTCAGTCCCATAAGGAACGATCAGGGATTGGTGGCCGACTCCCTGTCCAGCCCGAGGCTCGCCTAGAGCAGTCCGTTTCTGATATCCCCAAAGAACCAGGAGCTCCCTGCTACTGACCTGGTGGGGCTGGGCATTCATGGTTCCCCAGTAGGTGTCCTTCCCCGGGCTGCTTGACAAGGCTTCGTATGGAAAATCAAATGGTTCCCACACAGGGGTTTCGCTGCCAGAAGTAGTCAGTGCATTGCCTGCTCAAGGAATACTTCCACGGAGCCTGATTCCAAACACCGAAGTGTGAATCCCGTTCTGCCAAAACCACTGGTGACTGTCCACTGTAGGTCAGGGGAAGAAATGCACTCAGTGCCAGAAGCTTCTCATCCCTTTCTCAAGTCCCGATGGCAGAATTCTTGCTTGGCCAGCCCTGGGAAGCGCAGGGAAGGGTAGACCTTCTTTCCTTCCATCTCACAGATGGTTCCCCTAGGCACACTATGCCTCAGGCCCTGGTCGGCACCGAAAGGTCTCTTGAAAGAACGACTGCATCGGGTGCAGGTTCCAAACACTTGAGAACCAGCCGGGAGCAGGGACCGTTTGCCTCTCCATCAATGGCACATCTATTTCCTGATGGGCAGGACAGTCTTCCCTCTGTTTCTGGAGGAAGAATACAGACCTCCAGCAGAATGGCACTCTCAGGTGTGCAGGAGACCGTTTCGTGAAGGCCTGAGGCCCAAGCCCCTGGAACCCAGGGTGAAGCATTTATGGCCTCGAACATAAGACCTCGACTGCAGGGCTGCGAGCTGAAGAACTGAGGTTCAAGCCCTTGTCACCCCAGGTGGAGGAAAAATCACCGGAAAGAGAAGTCCTCGTTTGCAGAGCTGCAAGGCCAAGATGGGCCTTTTAAGTCTTTCTCCCCCAAGTCAATTTTGGGCTGGGCTCTCTTACATATATTTTGCTTCGAATGATTTCTTGGTGTGGATTGTCATGGAAAGAAAATCAGATCCTTTCTGAGAGATGCTCCTAAAACTTCGAAGTATATTCCCTTTGGAATGGACGTTTGAATAATGCTGCCTGACTCTCAGGGATGCGGCCATTGCGGCAGGTTTTGGGTGAAGACATTAAGAATGGTCAGTGGATGATTGATAATCCTAGGGAACAACTTGAGAGCAAAACATGTTTTCCACGTAAACTTTTGACTGTCGCCAGAGCCTTCATGAATATCCGTCTTCTTTGTGCTTAGGCTCTCAACCCGTGATATTTACCAGAATGTGGCCATCGGTACGTTCTGACTGCATGTGAAGTGTTTATTCAGCCTGAGCTATTGATTGTTGGAACATTCTATGGAATCTAAAACACAGATCATTCTGTGAAGTTTTATTGAATGCGTGGAATGTTTTCATTGGTTTTTTCCTAGGAACTTTGAGAAACTGGAGTGATTTCATCCTGTCAATCTTTACAAGATGTATACTTGGCGTGCTTAGAAAACATGTATAAAAAGCCTGGGGGAAGAATCAACTTCGGGCAGTCCTGATAAGAGGCTGGTTCCAAGAGACTGGCTCTGCATCTTCTCTCCCACCCAGACCAACCCTCACGCAGGTGAAACCCTGGACCAGCCGGATACCCTGAGAGAAGGAGCTGGTCTCCTCTCAGGGCAGACTCCGGCCCAGGTGTAGCCAATGGAGGTTTCTTTTGACGACAGTCCACAGGTGTTGTCACTTGCCAGACACTCAGCTTGCCGGGAGCTAGGAGGAGGCACTGAATTCTAACTGGAGCCCGTTCTCTTCTGGAATCATGAACCTTGGTCCCCAGGGTGCCTCTTTGCATTTGATTGCTCTCTCCTCAGATTCGGTTCCACTTGGGAGCCATCCAGAGCAAGAGCCTCAGAGGAACATACCCTTTGGAAACTAGAACCTGCCAGGATCCAGGGGTCTGTGTCAGGTACACAGCCGGGTCCGAGCATTGGGGTGGCATACCCAGTCACTTCCTGAACCAATGGACAGCTCTCAGTGTCTGGTATCCCAGAGGATAGCAGGCCCCTCTGTCCCTGGGGCTTGGTGCTTAGTCAGCTCGGGTCGTTGCAGGCATGGGCAGCCAGCTGGCCTGTCTCCCCAGGCGCAGAGAGGTGCCTTCATACTGCAGATTCGAGGGCTCATGCATTTGAACTCTGGAGAACGCTCAAAGGGTCTCTGAAGTGATGATTGGACCCGGTCGGGTTCTAACCACTTGAGCTTCAGCCAAGAGCCCCAAACAGCCAGAGCTGAATCACTGCTGCCCCTGCCCTCGAAGGGGAAAGGGCCAGAAACAGACCCAAAGCCAGGACTTTCCCTCTCTTTCTGAAGGAAGAACGCAGGCCACTTGGTCACAGGACCCCCGTGTAGCCTGTTAAGGGCTCCCTTCAAAAATCCCACGGGTGTTGCTTACACCTGAGGGGGCCAGCTTGCTAGGAGATGGCACTAGTCACTTCGTTTTCCATGTCATGTCTTTCGGAATGCTAGTGAAGCATTCTGGCCCTCGGCGAATCTACTTTCAGCCTATTTTCAAACGAGTTCCTCTCTGGGGTCCAGCCCATATAGACTCTGAGAAGAAGATCCTCGGTGTTCCGCTGGGGATCGTATGCCAACATCGGGACTGTGTGACAGGTTCGGTGACAGGCACCCCGGTAAGTTGTCAACCCCATGCAGGCATTCAGAAGCCGGGGGCATTGGAAGGGCCCAGCTTAGACTATGGCACTTAGCCTGGGCCCGACGGCTGGCAAGGGAGCTGACCTCCTTTCTCGGCTGAGGGGACATGCAATGATACATCCCCTTTCCGGATTGTTCCCATTCCCATTGGAAGGATTGTAGCTTGGCCGTCCTTAGGGCCACTGCCTTCCCATGTCTCGAGGTCTAAGTCTGTCCCCGTTTAGACTTAGGAAGCATGGAGCTGTCACTCACTATACCCGTGCCCAAGGATAGATTTTCCAACAGGCCTGTCCATGTTGCATGTGGCGGGCCCCAAGCAAGGCAGCCCAGCCTCTGCCATTGGCAGGACTTGCGCTTGCTCACACTTGGATTGACCCTGCATGTGTGGCCACGAGGTGCCAGCGGGACCACAGGCATTGGGCCTGGGTTCAGCTGACCACCACGAGGAGGTTTCTGGGTCAGGCGCCTAGCCGCGAACAGTCCTGCGCATCAAGGCAGTGCCTCGGCAAACTCAGTGCCTCAGCAAATCCGTTCCGTGGTCTCGGTATGGCCAGCATGCCTTTGGCCTCTGCAGTGTTGTCCTCCTTCAGCATACTCGACTGTAGCAACGGTGACGGTGCAGGCTGGCAGGACTAGGTCCACGACAGCCCCGAGCACAGTGGCAGAAGGCACGGACTGGCAGAGAGGGTGGAACCCATTGGGGCAGCACCTGGTGTTGGCCTCCTTAGCAGTTCACTCCTCTCGGCCCAGGATTGGATGACGCAAGTGCCCTCACCCGTGTGCCCTCACGTGGAATGGAAATGGGTGGTGACATGTGTCAGAGAATGCCAGGAATCACCTAGAGGAAGGATGGACTGAGTCAACATGCTGGCCAGTGTGCAATAGGTCTGCAAGAAATGCAGAGGGAACGACTAGAGCAGGGTCACCTTGTCCCTTCACATACCCTTCAGGTTGCACTGGTTTCCAAGAAAGAGATCTTGCCCTGAGCATCATTCACATACTGGAATATCTTCCCAACTGACTATTATTCTTGTCTTTCAAGGGGTTCGAAACGAGAGAAACTCTGAGTGTCTTCCATGGCAAAACGAAAACAACACAGGCCTGCTGGGGCCAGAAACCTGAGTTCTGGGGGACTCCTGCAGAGATGAACAACTTACAGGGAAAACTATCCTGCTGAAGAGCCAGGGGCTCTTTGCCCAACATATGCCACGCTCACAACGAATGCAGCAGGATCCCCAGGGAAGAGCCCAGGCTACGACTGTACGATAAACACGCGGAGTGGACTCCAGGGAGGGCTCAGAGTGACAATGGAGCAAAGGGGGGGGAAGGGGTGGACAGAGGTCCAGAGTTCTGAACCAGGGATACGAATGACATAACGCAGAGAGTGACAAGACCCGCATGGCCTTGCCCAGCTCGCACACTGCCTTGGGAAGGAGAAACACCTATGGGCTTGGCAAACAGGGCCAACTCAAAGTTCCACCTGAAAGCCTTGTCACCTTGAGTCGGGTCCCCATCCCTTGTGTAACTTCTCTCATCTCTGAGAGGCCTGAGACACTGTCAACACAGCCATCAAATGGCAGGTGTCAGGTGGACTGCACTAGGTATGTCAAAGAACACACTGTACTGTCCATCCCTCGGTTTGGACAGGGTCATGTGTGCTGCAAACGTGTGTCCATCTTTCTTCCTGCTCCCACTTGCCAGAGAACAACATTTGGGAGGTCAAGGGTAAGGGACAGGGAGACTCAAAAAAGCAGCGTGCCTTACAAATTCACGCTGAAAAAGAGAAGAAATGGCCTCCCGAGCGTAGAATCCAATATTCTGGCCCTGCCTTCCAGACAGTGGATGTATATTGGGGCTCCTACACTCCCATTTCCAGGCTAAACCACATAAGTAGACTTCAAGGAGTTCTACAAAAATGATCACCAATGAAAATGCCTGAGCTCTTTGGGTTGTAGTCAAACAACGAACCAAGATGTCCGATGCCATCTATCAAACTTGCTTGGCCTTAGATTCCATGCTGGCTTCTGAGAGAAGTGTTTGTGGAAAATGTAACCTGAACACCTGCTGCCTAGGGAGAGATGATGAGGAAAACCTCACAGACGGGATCACAGATCAAAAAGAAAAGGGGGCTCATGTCCCAGTCCAGACCGGAAACAGGTGGAACACCGGAGACTTCTTTGGTGGACGGTTTTCAACTCTTGGAGGAAACAAAGGCCTCATGGGAATTCGATTCCTACATTTCAGAGGGTGCTTAATGTGAGCCTGCTGTGCTACCCTGCCTGTATGGTCTGCCTCCAGTCTCATTGTGAACAGAGTTTACAGAGAGACATAGAAAAGAGGAAAAAAAGACGGCCACTCATGTAAAGGAGTGATAAAAGTACCGACCTCTAATGTGAGATGGTGCTCTTTGAGGCTAGACAGGGGACCTGAGCGTGAAAGGGGCGAATGTGGTAGGGTCCGCTCCCTAAAGGCAGGGGAAAAAATCCCTCAAAGCAACCTGGCTTCACGTATATGGGACAGCATCCCTCAGGACCTTGTAACGTGAGACCGCTTATTGAGACTGCATGTTCGTATGTTACTCTATATGTGAGACAAAGAAGTCAAAGCTACAGAGAAGAATACACTACGTGGGGTTCGGGGCTCAGTTCCTTGCGTAGGAGCGAACTGAGCAGTGCCGGCAGGAATCCATTTGCTTTCTGGAAAGAAAAGCCTCCGTGTCAGCTCCCTGTTTGCTGGGCGGCTGAGACATTCTTGTGCCTGCTGTTTCCTTTCATGCCAAACCCTCAGGTGTTTCCTTCTTACTCTCAGGAAACCAGGCTTGCCTAGGTACTGCAGCTCAAGTCAGCAGTCCCGGTATGACTCCATTTTACCTGAGCTGAATACCTTTGGGCCTCAGTGTGTTGCTTCTGGTTTATTCTTGTTATGAATGAGAAGAATTCTTCCTTTGAGGAAAACCACGTGAAGAATACCTGCTTATAACTTGGGTTTGGGGAAGGCAAGGTCAGCTGGCAAGTTCACAAGGGGGCTTTCACATGCTAAGGAGTCCCAGACTGCTGCCTGGCTAGCTATTGTCAAGCTAGAGTTGATTTGCCCCCAGGCATAGCATTTAAATAAGGGCAATTAGTGGTTGCTGGAGAAACATTTTCCTCTGCCAGCCTCAAGTATTTGTCAAGGGGCTGTAGGTGACAAGGAACTTCCATTTTGTTCCCTTGAAATGTTTATTTACTTTTGGAGAGAGAGGGGAGACAGGGAGACAGACAGAGAAAGGGAGTGTGTGGGAAACAAGAGAGAGAGAATGAGAGAGAGAGAGAGAGAGAGAGAGAGAGAGCGAGCCATAGTTAGAGCCAGAGCCAGAGCAAGACAGAGGGAATAAGCACCAGGAGAGGGGCAGAGAGTGAGGGAGACCCAGAATGTGAAGCAGGCTCTGAGGCTGCGCTCTCAGCACAGAGCCTCTCTGCTCTGTGGGGCTGGACACAGGCACTGTCACATCCTGACCTGAGTTCAAATTGGAGGCTTCAGGGACTCAGACACCCCAGGAAATGCTCTTTTCTCTGCCATTTCCTTCTTGCCTTTGTTCCTCACATCGCTACGGAGGGCAGGCTGATCTGGGGGCTCCAGGAGACTGAGCCTATAGGGTTCTGGAGATGAGGCCCATGGCTTTTCCTTGTAATTTCCTAAGATACTGTCAACTGATGGAGGCTCCATCCGTTTCAGCATTTGTCTTCTGTCCTCTCCTTGGCGCTTGGGCAGCCACGAGTGCCTGAGGAATGTCACACAGATCTCTCCTGGCGGTGGGGACTGGTAATGCTAGCTTGCGTGTGGCCCTCAGCTTTCCTTGTGCTCCCTCATCCAGCCCATGGATGATTCCCAGTTAGGCAGCCCACGTGTGTTTGTTCATTCAGAAAAGAGCCAGCTTGCCAGATTGGGCCTCTGTCTTTGTTCTCAGAATTCTCCCATGCTCATGTGACATGAAGATCTTCTGCTTTCTGTGTACCCATTCGCATGCGCTTGCTCTGTTTGGAAGTCAGTCCCCACTGTGGGGAATTCGAGGCCACACCTAAGAGCAATGTCCCCTCATTCTGACTGAGGAGCTCGGCCAAGGCATCCTGACTCTGGCCTAGGGTGGGCAGAAAGGCCCTCGGGCCTTGCCTTTGAGAAATATTTGGACAAGAGAAAGACATAGGGCACTTGGAGGTGCCAGACGAAACGTTAGAGTGTTGGCAAAGCCAGAGAATCGGAAGGAAGCATTGTCAATTTCAGGGAGAAGAGCAACAGAGCTTGTCGGGTTCTTGTGAGTTTTCTCCTATTTTCTACTGAAATGAAAGCCTTGAAGCCGTGATGTCTCCATAGCTGATTCCTCCAGAGGTCTTGAGTCACAGTGAAACGTGGTAGGGCTCTCAGTCCCATAAGGAACGATCAGGGATTGGTGGCCGACTCCCTGTCCAGCCGAGGCTCGCCTAGAGCAGTCCGTTTCTGATATCCCCAAAGAACCAGGAGCTCCCTGCTACTGACCTGGTGGGGCTGGGCATTCATGGTTCCCCAGTAGGCCTCCTTCCCCGGGCTGCTTGACAAGGCTTCGTATGGAAAGCAAATGGTTCCCACACAGGGGTTTCGCTGCCAGAAGTAGTCAGTGCATTGCCTGCTCAAGGAATACTTCCACGGAGCCTGATTCCAAACACCGAAGTGTGAATCCCGTTCCGCCAAAACCTCTGGTGACTGTCCACTGTAGGACACAGAGGACAGGGGAAGAAATGCACTCAGTGCCAGAAGCTTCTCATCCCTTTCTCAAGTCCCGATGGCAGAATTCTTGCTTGGCCAGCCCTGGGAAGCACAGGGAAGGGTAGACCTTCTTTCCTTCTATCTCACAGATGGTTCCCCTAGGCACACTATGCCTCAGGCCCTGGTCGGCACCGAAAGGTCTCTTGAAAGAACGACTGCATCGGGTGCAGGTTCCAAACACTTGAGAACCAGCCGGGAGCAGGGACCGTTTGCCTCTCCATCAATGGCACATCTATTTCCTGATGGGCAGGACAGTCTTCCCTCTGTTTCTGGAGGAAGAATACAGACCTCCAGCAGAATGGCACTCTCAGGTGTGCAGGAGACCGTTTCGTGAAGGCCTGAGGCCCAAGCCCCTGGAACCCAGGGTGAAGCATTTATGGCCTCGAACATAAGACCTCGACTGCAGGGCTGCGAGCTGAAGAACTGAGGTTCAAGCCCTTGTCACCCCAGGTGGAGTAAAAAAAAGCTGGAAGAGAAGTCTTGTTTGCAGAGCTGCAAGGCCAAGATGGGCCTTTTAAGTCTTTCTCCCCCAAGTCAATTTTGGGCTGGGCTCTCTTACATATATTTTGCTTCGAATGATTTCTTGGTGTGGATTGTCATGGAAGGAAAATCAGATCCTTTCTGATAGATGCTCCTAAAACTTCGAAGTATATTCCCTTTGGAATGGACATTTGAAGAATGCTGCCTGGCTCTCAGGGATGCGGTCATTGCGGCAGGTTTTGGGTGAAGACATTAAGAATGGTCAGTGGATGATTGATAATCCTAGGGAGCAACTTGAGAGCAAAACATGTTTTCCACGTAAACTTTGGACTGTCGCCAGAGCCTTCATGAATATCCGTCTTCTTTGTGCTTACGCTCTGAACCCGTGATATTTACCAGAATGTGGCCATCGGTACGTTCTGACTGCATGTGAAGTGTTTATTCAGCCTGAGCTATTGATTGTTGGAACATTCTATGGAATCTAAAACACAGATCATTCTGTGAAGTTTTATTGAATGCGTGGAATGTTTTCATTGGTTTTTTCCTAGGAACTTTGAGAAACTGGAGTGATTTCATCCTGTCAATCTTTACAAGATGTGTACTTGGCGTGCTTAGAAAAAAATGTATAAAAAGCCTGGAGGGAGAATAAACTTCAGGCAGTAACGATAAGAGTCTCTTTCCAAGAGACTGACTCTGAGTCTTCTCTCCCACCCAGACCAACCCTCTTGCAAGTGAAACCCTGGACCAGCCGGATACCCTGAGAGAAGGAGCTGGTCTCCTCTCAGGGCAGACTCTGGTCCAGTTGTAGCCAATGGAGGATTCCTTTGATGGCAGCCCTCAGGTGTTCTCACTTGCTAGACACTCAGCTTGCCGGGAGCTAGGAGGAGGCACTGAATTCTAACTGGAGCCCATTCTCTTCTGGAATCATGATCCTTGGTCCTCAGGGTGCCTCTTTGCCTTTGATTGCCCTCTCCTCAGACAAGGTTCGACTTGGGAGTCGTCCAGAGCAAGAACCTCAGAGGAATATACCCTTTGGAAACTAGAACATGCCAGGATCCGGGGGGGGGTGTGTCAGGTACACAGCCCGGGTCCGAGCATTGGTGTGGAGTGCCCAGTCACTTCCTGAACCAATGGACAGCTGTCAGTGTCTGGTGTCCCAGAGGATAGCAGGCCCCTCTGTCCCTGGGGACTTGGTGTTTAGTCAGCTCGGGTCATTGCAGGCATGGGGAGCCAGCTGCCCTCTCTCCCCAAGCGGAGAGAAGTGCCTTCATACTGCAGATTTGAAGGCTCATGCATTTGAACTCTGGAGAGTGCTCTAAGGGTCTCTGAAGTGATGATTGGACCCGGTCGGGTTCTATCCACTTGACCTTTGGCCAGGAGCCCCAAACAGCCAGAGGTGTATCACTGCTGCCTCTGTCCTCTAAGGGGAAAGGGTCAGAAACAGACCCAAAGCCAGGACTTTCCCTCTCTTTCTGAAGGAACATTGCAGGCAACATTGTCACAGGGCCCCCGCGTAGCCTGTTAAGGGCTCCCTTCACCAAATCCCACAGGTGTTGCTTCTTCCTTACTGGGCCAGCTTGCTAGAAGATGGCACTGGTCACTTCGTTTTCCATGTCATGTCATTCTGATTCCTAGTGAAGCACTCTGGACATCGGTGAATCTATTTTCACCCTATTTTCAAACGAGTTCCTCTCTGGGGTCCATCCCATATAGTCTCTGAGACGAATATCCTCGGTGTTCAGCTGGGGATCGTAGTCCCAACATCGGGACTGTGTGACAGGTTTGGACACAGGCACCCCGGTAAGTTGTTGTCAACCCCATGCAGGCATTCAGAAGCCTGGGGCATTGGAAGGGCCCAGCTTAGACATTGGCACTTAGCCTGGGCCTGATGGCTGGGAAGGGAGCGGACCTCCTTTCTTGGCTGAGGGGACAAGCAATGGCACATCCCCTTTCCGGATTGTTCCCATTCCCATTGGAAGTATTGTAGTTTGGCCGGCCTTATGGCCACTGCCTTCCCGTGCCTCCAGGTCTATGTCTGTCCCTGTTTAGACTTAGGAAGCATGGAGCTGTCACTCACTGTACCCGAGCCCAGGGATAGAGTTTCTTACAGCTGTGTGCATGTTGGATGTGGCGAGCCCCCAGCAAGGCAGCCCATCCACCGCTATTGGCAGGACTTGCGCTTCCTCAGACTTGGATTGACCTTGCCTCTGTGGCCCCGAGGGGCCAGCGGGACCACAGGCTATGGAGCTGGGTGCAGCTCACCACCACAAGGAGGTTTCTGGGTCAGGTCCTAGGCGCGAAGAGCCCTGTGTATCAAGAAAGTGCCTCAGCAATCTCAGCAGTCCAACAAATTCATTCCGTGCTCTTAGTGTGGCCCTCAAGGCTCTGGTCTGTGCACTGCTATCTTCCTCCAGTATGCTCAACAGTGACAGTTCTGGCTAGAAGGAATAGATACTCAACAGCCCCAAGCAGAGTGGCAGAAGGAAGGAACTGGCAGATAGGTTGAAACCCATTGGGGCAGCTCCTGGTGTTGGCCTCCTTGAGAATTCACTCCTTACAGCCCATTTTCGAGTTTTCACGTGCTGTCACATATGGAACCTCATGTGGGATGGATCTACGTGGTAGGAATTGTCAAAGAAAGCCAGGAATATCCTTTAAGAAACATGTACTGAGTCAAGGTGCTGGCCATTGTGCTACGTGTCTGCCAGAAATGCAGTGGGATGTACTAGATCATGGTAGTCTTGTCCCTTCACAAAACTTTAAGGTTGCACTGGTTTACAATAAAGAGAGCTTGCCCTGAGAATCATTCCCAGGACTGTAATCACTTCCCACCTTACAGCATGTTTTGTCTTCTAAAGGTGCTTGACACCTGCCAAGCTGTGAGGTTCTTCTATGGCCAAACCAAAACAATAACGCA
>JAINVK010001212.1:0-29128 GCA_030068075.1 Paguma larvata
TGAATGAACAAACACACGTGGGCTGCCTAACTGGGAATCATCCATGTGCTGGATGAGGGAGCACAAGGAAAGCTGAGGGCCACACGCAAGCTAGCATTACCAGTCCCCACCGCCAGGAGAGATCTGTGTGACATTCCTCAGGCACTCGTGGCTGCCCAAGCGCCAAGGAGAGGACAGAAGACAAATGCTGAAACTGATGGAGCCTCCATCAGTTGACAGTATCTTAGGAAATGACAAGGAAAAGCCATGGGCCTCATCTCCAGAACCCTATAGGCTCAGTCTCCTGGAGCCCCCAGATCAGCCTGCCCTCCCTAGCGATGTGAGGAACAAAGGCAAGAAGGAAATGGCAGAGAAAAGAGCATTTCCTGGGGTGTCTGAGTCCCTGAAGCCTCCAATTTGAACTCAGGTCAGGATGTGACAGTGCCTGTGTCCAGCCCCAGAGAGCAGAGAGGCTCTGTGCTGAGAGCGCAGCCTCAGAGCCTGCTTCACATTCTGGGTCTCCCTCACTCTCTGCCCCTCTCTGGTGCTTATTCCCTCTGTCTTGCTCTGGCTCTGGCTCTAAATATGGCTGTCTCTCTCTCTCTCTCTCTCTCTCTCATTCTCTCTCTCTTGTTTCCCACACACTCCCTTTCTCTGTCTGTCTCCCTGTCTCCCCTCTCTCTCCAAAAGTAAATAAACATTTCAAGCGAACAAAATGTAAGTTCCTTGTCACCTACAGCCCCTTGACAAATACTTGAGGCTGGCAGAGGAAAATGTTTCTCCAGCAACCACTAATTGCCCTTATTTAAATGCTATGCCTGGGGGCAAATCAACTCTAGCTTGACAATAGCTAGCCAGGCAGCAGTCTGGGACTCCTTAGCATGTGAAAGCCCCCTTGTGAACTTGCCAGCTGACCTTGCCTTCCCCAAACCCAAGGTTATAAGCAGGTATTCTTCACGTGGTTTTCCTCAAAGTAAGAATTCTTCTCATTCATAACAAGAATAAACCAGAAGCAACACACTGAGGCCCAAAGGTATTCAGCTCAGGTAAAATGGAGTCATACCGGGACTGCTGACTTGAGCTGCAGTACCTAGGCAAGCCTGGTTTCCTGAGAGTAAGAAGGAAACACCTGAGGGGTTGGGATGAAAGGAAACAGCAGGCACAAGATGTCTCAGCCGCCCAGCAAACAGGGAGCTGACACGGAGGCTTTTCTTTCCAGAAAGCAAATGTATTCCTGCCGGCACTGCTCAGTTCGCTCCTACGCAAGGAACTGAGCCCCGAACCCCACGTAGTGTAGTCTTCTCTGTAGCTTTGACTTCTTTGTCTCACATAGAGAGTAACATACGAACATGCAGTCTCAATAAGCGGTCTCACGTTACAAGGTCCTGAGGGATGCTGTCCCATATACGTGAAGCCAGGTTGCCTTGAGGGTTTTTTTCCCCTGCCTTTAGGGAGCGGACCCTACCACATTCGCCCCTTTCACGCTCAGGTCCCCTGTCTAGCCTCAAAGAGCACCATCTCACATTAGAGGTCGGTACTTTTATCACTACTTTACATGAGTGGCCGTCTTTTTTTCCTCTTTTCTATCTCTCTCTGTAAACTCTGTTCACAATGAGACTGGAGGCAGACCATACAGGCAGGGTAGCACAGCAGGCTCACATTAAGCACCCTCTGAAATGTAGGAATCGAATTCCCATGAGGCTTTTGATTCCTCCAAGAGTTGAAAACCGTCCACCAAAGAAGTCTCCGGTGTTCCACCTGTTTCCGGTCTGGACTGGGACATGAGCCCCCTTTTCTTTTTGATCTGTGATCCCGTCTGTGAGGTTTTCCTCATCATCTCTCTCTAGGCAGCAGGTGTTCAGGTTAAATTTTCCACAAACACTTCTCTCAGAAGCCAGCATGGAATCTAAGGCCAAGCAAGTTTGATAGATGGCATCGGACATCTTGGTTCGTTGTTTGACTACAACCCAAAGAGCTCAGGCATTTTCATTGGTGATCATTTTTGTAGAACTCCTTGAAGTCTACTTATGTGGTTTAGCCTGGAAATGGGAGTGTAGGAGCCCCAATATACATCCACTGTCTAGAAGGCAGGGCCAGAATATTGGATTCTACGCTCGGGAGGCCATTTCTTCTCTTTTTCAGCGTGAATTTGTAAGGCACGCTGCGTTTTTGAGTCTCCCTGTCCCTTACCCTTGACCTCCCAAATGTTCTTCTCTGGCAAGTGGGAGCAGGAAGAAAGATGGACACACGTTTGCAGCACACATGACCCTGTCCAAAGCGAGGGATGGACAGTACAGTGTGTTCTTTTACATACCTAGTGCCGTCCACCTGACACCTGCCATTTGATGGCTGTGTTGACAGTGTCTCAGGCCTCTCAGAGATGAGAGAAGTTACACAAGGGATGGGGACCCGACTCAAGGTGACAAGGCTTTCAGGTGGAACTTTGAGTTGGCCCTGTTTGCCAAGCTCATAGGTGTTTCTCGTTCCCGAGGCAGTGTGTGAGCTGGGCAAGGCCATGCGGGTCTTGTCACTCTCTGCGTTATGTCATTCGTATCCCTGATTCAGAACTCTGGACCTCTGTCCACCCCTTCCCCCCCCCCTTTGCTCCATTGTCACTCTGAGCCCTCCCTGGAGTCCACTCCGCGTGTTTATCGTACAGTCGTAGCCTGGGCTCTTCCCTGGGGATCCTGCTGCATTCGTTGTGAGTGTGGCATATGTTGGGCAAAGAGCCCCTGGCTCTTCAGCAGGATAGTTTTCCCTGTAAGCTTGTTCATCTCTGCAGGAGTCCCCCAGAACTCAGGTTTCTGGCCCCAGCAGGCCTGTGTTGTTTTCGTTTGGCCATGGAAGATACTCAGAGTTTCTCTCGTTTCGAGCCCCTTGAAAGACAAGAATAACAGTCAGTTGGGAAGATATTCCAGTATGTGAATGATGCTCAGGGCAAGATCTCTTTCTTGGAAACCAGTGCAACCTGAAGGGTATGTGAAGGGACAAGGTGACCCTGCTCTAGTAGTTCCCTCTGCATTTCTTGCAGACATATTGCACACTGGCCAGCATGTTGACTCAGTCCATCCTTCCTCTAGGTGATTCCTGGCATTCTCTGACACATCTCACCACCCATTTCCATTCCACGTGAGGGCACACGGGTGAGGGCACTTGCGTCGTCCAATCCTGGGCCGAGAGGAGTGAACTGCTAAGGAGGCCAACACCAGGTGCTGCCCCAATGGGTTCCACCCTCTCTGCCAGTCCGTGCCTTCTGCCACTGTGCTCGGGGCTGTTGTGGACCTAGTCCTGCCAGCCTGCACCGTCACCGTTGCTACAGTCGAGTATGCTGAAGGAGGACAACACTGCAGAGGCCAAAGGCATGCTGGCCATACCGAGACCACGGAACGGATTTGCTGAGGCACTGAGTTTGCCCGAGGCACTGCCTTGATGCGCAGGACTGTTCGCGCCTAGGCGCCTGACCCAGAAACCTCCTCGTGGTGGTCAGCTGAACCCAGCCCCAATGCCTGTGGTCCCGCTGGCACCTCGTGGCCACACATGCAGGGTCAATCCAAGTGTGGGCAAGCGCAAGTCCTGCCAATGGCAGAGGCTGGGCTGCCTTGCTTGGGGCCCGCCACATGCCACATGGACACGCCTGTGGGAAAATCTATCCTTGGGCACGGGAATAGTGAGTGACAGCTCCATGCTTCCTAAGTCTCAACGGGGACAGACTTAGACCTCGAGACATGGGAAGGCAGTGGCCCTAAGGACGGCCAAGCTACAATACTTCCGATGGGAATGGGAACAATCCGGAAAGGGGATGTATCATTGCATGTCCCCTCAGCCGAGAAAGGAGGTCAGCTCCCTTGCCAGCCGTCGGGCCCAGGCTAAGTGCCATAGTCTAAGCTGGGCCCTTCCAATGCCCCAGGCTTCTGAATGCCTGCATGGGGTTGACAACAACTGACCGGGGTGCCTGTCACCGAACCTGTCACACAGTCCCGATGTTGGCATACGATCGCCAGCGGAACACCGAGGATCTTCTTCTCAGAGTCTCTATGGGCTGGACCCCAGAGAGGAACTCGTTTGAAAATAGGCTGAAAGTAGATTCGCCGAGGGCCAGAATGCTTCACTAGGAATCCGAAAGACATGACATGGAAAACGAAGTGACTAGTGCCATCTCCTAGCAAGCTGGCCCCCTCAGGTGTAAGCAACACCTGTGGGATTTTTGAAGGGAGCCCTTAACAGGCTACACGGGGGTCCTGTGACCAAGTGGCCTGCGTTCTTCCTTCAGAAAGAGAGGGAAAGTCCTGGCTTTGGGTCTGTTTCTGGCCCTTTCCCCTTAGAGGGCAGGGGCAGCAGTGATTCAGCTCTGGCTGTTTGGGGCTCTTGGCTGAAGCTCAAGTGGTTAGAACCCGACCGGGTCCAATCATCACTTCAGAGACCCTTTGAGCGTTCTCCAGAGTTCAAATGCATGAGCCCTCGAATCTGCAGGATGAAGGCACCTCTCTCCGCCTGGGGAGACAGGCCAGCTGGCTCCCCATGCCTGCAACGACCCGAGCTGACTAAGCACCAAGCCCCAGGGACAGAGGGGCCTGCTATCCTCTGGGATACCAGACACTGAGAGCTGTCCATTGGTTCAGGAAGTGACTGGGTATGCCACCCCAATGCTCGGACCCGGCTGTGTACCTGACACAGACCCCTGGATCCTGGCAGGTTCTAGTTTCCAAAGGGTATGTTCCTCTGAGGCTCTTGCTCTGGATGGCTCCCAAGTGGAACCTAATCTGAGGAGAGAGCAATCCAATGCAAAGAGGCACCCTGGGGACCAAGGTTCATGATTCCAGAAGAGAATGGGCTCCAGTTAGAATTCAGTGCCTCCTCCTAGCTCCCGGCAAGCTGAGTGTCTGGCAAGTGACAACACCTGTGGACTGTCGTCAAAGGAAACCTCCATTGGCTACACCTGGGCCGGAGTCTGCCCTGAGAGGAGACCAGCTCCTTCTCTCAGGGTATCCGGCTGGTCCAGGGTTTCACCTGCGTGAGGGTTGGTCTGGGTGGGAGAGAAGATGCAGAGCCAGTCTCTTGGAAACAGCCTCTTATCAGGACTGCCCGAAGTTGATTCTTCCCCCAGGCTTTTTATACATTTTTTCTAAGCACGCCAAGTATACATCTTGTAAAGATTGACAGGATGAAATCACTCCAGTTTCTCAAAGTTCCTAGGAAAAAACCAATGAAAACATTCCACGCATTCAATAAAACTTCAAAGATGATCTGTGTTTTAGATTCCATAGAATGTTCCAACAATCAATAGCTCAGGCTGAATAAACACTTCACATGCAGTCAGAACGTACCTATGGCCACATTCTGGTAAATATCACGGGTTCAGAGCGTAAGCGCAAAGAAGACGGATATTCATGAAGGCTCTGGCGACAGTCAAAAGGTTACGTGGAAAACATGTTTTGCTCTCAAGTTGCTCCCTAAGATTATCAATTATCCACTGACCATTCTTAATGTCTTCACCCAAAACCTGCCGCAATGACCGCATCCCTGAGAGTCAGGCAGCATTCTTCAAACGTCCATTCAAAAGGGAATATACTTCGAAGGTTTAGGAGCATCTATCAGAAAGGATCTGATTTTCTTTCCATGACAATCCACACCAAGAAATCATTCGAAGCAAAATATATGTAAGAGACCCCAGCCCAAAATTGACTTGGGGGAGAAAGACTTAAAAGGCCCATCTTGGCCTTGCAGCTCTGCAAACGAGGACTTGTCTTTCCGGTGATTTTTCCTCCACCTGGGGTGACAAGGGCTTGAACCTCAGTTCTTCAGCTCGCAGCCCTGCAGTCGAGGTCTTATGTTCGAGGCCATAAATGCTTCACCCTGGGTTCCAGGGGCTTGGGCCTCAGGCCTTCACGAAACGGTCTCCTGCACACCTGAGAGTGCCATTCTGCTGGAGGTCTGTATTCTTCCTCCAGAAACAGAGGGAAGCCTGTCCTGCCCATCAGGAAATAGATGTGCCATTGATGGAGAGGCAAACGGTCCCTGCTCCCGGCTGGTTCTCAAGTGTTTGGAACCTGCACCCGATGCAGTCGTTCTTTCAAGAGACCTTTCGGTGCCGACCAGGGCCTGAGGCATAGTGTGCCTAGGGGAACCATCTGTGAGATGGAAGGAAAGAAGGTCTACCCTTCCCTGCACTTCCCAGGGCTGGCCAAGCAAGAATTCTGCCATTGGGACTTGAGAAAGGGATGAGAAGCTTCTGGCACTGAGTGCATTTCTTCCCCTGACCTACAGTGGACAGTCACCAGTGGTTTTGGCGGAACGGGATTCACACTTCGGTGTTTGGAATCAGGCTCCGTGGAAGTATTCCTTGAGCAGGCAATGCACTGACTCCTTCTGGCAGCGAAACCCCTGTGTGGGAACCATTTGCTTTTCCATACGAAGCCTTGTCAAGCAGCCCGGGGAAGGAGGCCTACTGGGGAACCATGAATGCCCAGCCCCACCAGGTCAGTAGCAGGGAGCTCCTGGTTCTTTGGGGATATCAGAAACGGACTGCTCTAGGCGAGCCTCGGGCTGGAGAGGGAGTCGGCCACCAATCCCTGATCGTTCCTTATGGGACTGAGAGCCCTACCACGTTTCACTGTGACTCAAGACCTCTGGAGGAATCAGCTATGGAGACATCACGGCTTCAAGGCTTTCATTTCAGTAGAAAATAGGAGAAAACTCCCAAGAACCCGACAAGCTCTGTTGCTCTTCTCCCTGAAATTGACAATGCTTCCTTCCGATTCTCTGGCTTTGCCAACACTCTAACGTTTGGTCTGGCACCTCCAAGTGCCCTATGTCTTTCTCTTGTCCAAATATTTCTCAAAGGCAAGGCCCGAGGGCCTTTCTGCCCACCCTAGGCCAGAGTCAGGATGCCTTGGCCGAGCTCCTCAGTCAGAATGAGGGGACATTGCTCTTAGGTGTGGCCTCGAATTCCCCACAGTGGGGACTGACTTCCAAACAGAGCAAGCGCATGCGAATGGGTACACAGAAAGCAGAAGATCTTCATGTCACATGAGCATGGGAGAATTCTGAGAACAAAGACAGAGGCCCAATCTGGCAAGCTGGCTCTTTTCTGAATGAACAAACACACGTGGGCTGCCTAACTGGGAATCATCCATGTGCTGGAAGAGGGAGCACAAGGAAAGCTGAGGGCCACACGCAAGCTAGCATTACCAGTCCCCACCGCCAGGAGAGATCTGTGTGACATTCCTCAGGCAGTCGTGGTGAAGGAGGCCAAAGATATTGTTCCTGTGATACAGATTAAAAGGTTTCTGTTTATGTTTCCTGTACCTCCTGGAGTTCCTGTCATATAGGTTAAAAGCTTTCTGTTTATGTTTCCTGTACCTCCTGGAGGTGCTGTGATAGTGACCGAAGGTTTGTGTTTCCTGTGCCCCCTGGAGTTTCTGTTTCTCAGGGATAGCTGGTTTGACCCGCCTCATGAGACCAACAAAGGAAGCCCCCGAACTGCAAGGCCCCGAATTTAAACGAGCTAATCAGAGGAAGACACGGCCAACTGGACTCAAAAGAACAAAGAGAAGGGGCAGAGACAGCTCATGTAACCCTACAAATGTTATAAAAAGAGCACTGAATCCCGAGAGCGGGGCCCTTACCCTACAGGAGTCCACTGCGCTGGTGCTCTGGGTTTGGACCCTAGCTCGAGCTAGCTAGTAAATCTCCTATGCTTTTGCAGCCTCGGCGTCTGGAACTTTCTGTTCTTGGGTATTTGGGGTCTCGACCCTTACATATGGGGGCTCTCCCGGGATATCCATAGACCCCAGGAGCAGAACTCTGAACCGAGGGGGAGTGAATTCTGGAAATCCGTACGGTACAGGCTACTGGGCCCAAAAGGAACCGGCAGAGGACCTAGGCGGACGCGCTGGAAGGTCGCTGTTCGAGGGTGTAGGGAGACGTCTCTCACTCTCATCGGTAGGTTTCCGCCAAGGGCCTGAAGGGGCTGCTTGCGAGGGAAACCATCAGGATTGTTTCTAGGGGCCCTCTGTTTGTCTGTTTTTGTGTTTTTTTTGTGTGTGTCATTTGTGGACTTTCTGGACGGACATTATGGGACAGACTCAAACTGTGGACATTATGGGACAGACTCAAACTACTCTTTTATTGTTTCTAGGCACATTACTTGGCAGAACCTTGTAGAGGACCCACCCTCTTGGCTTAAACCCTTTCTGCCCCTGCGCCGCCTGGAAATTAAATCCATTTTTGCTTTGCAGTGGACGGAGAGAAAAAAGGATGAGAAAAGTCCTATGCAGCCTTCACCACCCCCCTACCCTGTCCTACGAGGGGGGACTGAAGAAAAATTAACCTTTCCTCCTCTGTATCTGCCCTCCAGGGTGCCAGAGGAACACCAGCCTCCCCCTCTGGGGGAGGCGGGCACTGTTCCAAGAATGGGAAGCAGGAATGCTCAGGTGGGAAGCCCGCCCTTTACCAGACAAAGGGCTCAGAGGGAGCAGTCCGCCCCCGCCGCCGCCGGACTCCACTATTCTGCCCCTGCGAGCCACCGGTCCCCCAGACGCAGAGGGGAATCAGCCCCATCACCCTGGCCCTTCGCCACTAGCGACCTCTACAATTGGAAAACTCAGAATCCTAAGTTTTCAGAAAAACCGGCAGAGCTTATTGATTTATTAGATTCTGTTCTCTTTACCCATCAGCCCACTGTCAGCAGCTTTTGCAGGTTCTGTTCACGACCGAGGAGAGAGAGAGAATCCTCAATGAGGCCGGAAGACTGGTTCCGGGCGTACACGGGAATCCCACCACCAAGCTGGCTCAGATAGATACCTCCTTCCCCTTAACTCAGCCCGAGTGAGATTTTAACATGGCAGAAGGTAAGGAGAGGCTCCGGGTCTATTGCCAGACTCTAAATGGGAGGGGAAGCAGAGGCTGCAGAAAGATCAGTGTGCATGCTGCAAGGAGATAGGGCATTGGGCCCAAGAATGTCCGAAAAAGGCCGCTGGGAAGAGAAGCAAGGCTAATCGAGTAAAAGTCTTAGAGCTAGGTGAACTGATTAGGGGAGTTGGGGTTTGGACCCTCTCCCTGAGTCCAGGGGAACTCTTAAAGTGGAGGGGACTCCTGTTGACTTCTTGTCAACACCGGAGCACAGTATTCAGTCCTCCGCACCCCCACGAGGAAAGTTAGCCAGCGAGAAGTCCTGGGTACTTTCAGACAAGGGGGGCCTCAGGTCAGTGACGGCAAGGGCCACCCCATCCAGGTCCTAACCATGAAACTAGAGGACGGACTTTAGGACCATGTAAAGCTCTTTTCTCTGCCCTGTGTGCTTCAGTCTGCTTTCAAGCCTCTAGGCCTTTGTGCCCATCCTGTCCTCCCTTCCCCCTCCTTCCGTTTCTGCCACCGCCTGGGGTGGCCTGGGGTGGAGCCTAGGTCTCTGGCTCTTCAATGCCTCAGGTAGCATTCCGCTCCCCCCACCCCCACACTGTCAGAAGGAAAAAAAAAACAAAAGGCATCTTTAAATTTTAAATTTCTTCATTGGTTCCACGGGGAGAAACTTAACAATGGTAAACTTTTAAGGGGACATAGATAAAATATTGTTCAGATAGATACTAAGTAAGGTTGAGATTAATGGGATTTTAAAAATACACTTCTATAAAGTTGAAATTCTGCTTTTCTCTCCATTTAAAACACAAAGTTTTTTTGAACTACTCTGCTCTTGATAAGATAATGTGAACAAAGAATTTTTCTAGGGAAATATTTTTTCTAGGGAAATTTCTCTTTTCTAGGGAAAACTAAAGCTTTAGGTTTCATCTTTATCAGGTCTTTAATTGCTCAGTAAAAACATCTCAATGTTAAAGGAGCTAGGTTTTGCTAACAGCTATATGATGCTATACATCGGCCTTTAGGATCTTTTATTGACGCCTTGGTCAAATAGAGTTTTAAGATTTGTAATGATCTGTAATCCTATTCAGGATGTGCTTTATAATGACTTCCTAAGGTTTTAACAAACTCCCCAGAAATGAAATAGTAAATGAGACATATTTGGTGTTTAAACGAATTTGTTTGATGGATCTGTCTTTAAAGTTATCAGCATTAAACATAAAAGTCTATTTTACTATGGTTTACTGAAGGTCAAAAAAACTGATGTTATCTCTGTTCCAATTTGTTAGCAAAAGGAAGCCTGAAAGCGATGGTCAACTTGGTCTGCCTCATAGTTTTTGTGGATAAATGTTAAGATAGCTTTCAAGGTTCTTGGTAACCTAAAGTATTAAAAGTTTGACTTGCATGAAAACTTGAGATTGAATTCATTGGCTATATAATGAGATAAAAAGCTGAAGCACTAATTACTAGTTGTAGGTTTGTGCTTTGGACCTGTTGCAAAAAACCTAAAGACATTTGGAACTATAGAAAAAAACATGCTTTGTGCTTCATCGATTCCTAAGTTTGCCATCTAACAAAAATTCTGATGTAACAGTTCACAATTGGTTACTACTTAGTTTTCACTAGAGACTAAGGTTTCTAGCAGTTAAAGTCTTAAAAATGTACTTAAGACTGATGGAAATAAGGAAAACAACTCTGTATGTAAGAACGTAGGAGATATGAAAGAAAGATATACGAAATAGAAATATGCTTTTGTTGAAAGTAAAACAAAAAAAAGTAATATTGTCCTAAATGAGACTGGTTATTTGGAAAGAAATGGCTTGGGACAAAATTTGAATGCAAAGAAATTGTGAAAGGTTCATGAAGGAAAAACCTTTAAAAAGGAATATTATGTGTGGTCAGGACAGACTAAGGTTAAAAGACATGGATTTTAAAAGTACACAGGATTGTTCTTTCATCAAGAAGGTAAAAATTCCTTCTCCTTTGACCCAAAGGCTGAAAAAAATGGTGGCAATATCGCTATTGCCCTGGATCGGGAAGGTTGCCCTAGATTTGCCTTTAGCCTGCCTTCTGAAAACCTTAGGTGGCCTTTTCAGAGATATCAATGGAAAGGTTTGCCTCAGGGCATGAAAAATAGCCCCACCCTATGTCAAAAGGTTTGTGGATCAAGCTTTAAAACCAGTTTGGTTTTGCAGGCTTTTAATGAGGCTTATCGCGAGGCACCTTTAAATGGTTACATCTGCCCTCTACACCCAGAGAGATAGTTGCATCTTATCTGGCACAGCTGGCTACTTTACTAACAAAGGGGGGCAAACCTAGTAATTGCCTATAGCAAAGGTCAATTGGAACCCTAGAGGCCTGAGGCCTAATGATCTTTGGCAGATGGATGTTACTCATGTTCTATCTTTTGGTAAACTTTCCTATGTGCATGTGTGTGTGGATACCTTTTCTCATGCTATTGCCTTGGCACATACAGGAGAGGCCTTTAAAGATGTGATCCAGCAATTTGTCTATGCTCTTCCTACTTGGAAATTCCCAGGGCAATCAAAACGGACAATGCCCCTGCTTATACACCAGCCGCCTTCAAAAGATCTAATAGGATGTAGTGTTAACCTGGGGGCGAGGGTATGCTTGTGTATTTCCACAAGACGTGGACTCCCCTCTGTAGATTCCTGATAGATTGGTACAGCCCTATGTCCAGCCTCCCCAAGCCACTGCCATCTCCTCCGGTTCTTCAAAGGATGACCCAAAGGGAGATGCAGAGACGCTCTTTGAAACATCACTCCGACGCCTCCACTGCCTTCTACCTACCGGAGATGGAGGATAATGCTCTCCAGGGCCCTGAGCAAGCTCTCTTTGCAAGAACAATCGGCCTTGTTGTTGAGAGTCAAGGGACCCCCTTGACCCCTGCGACGTTTTCTCTATGTTGTTTCAGCCTGTGTCCAGGCCTCATATGTTCTTTTGTACTTTAGTCTTCTGGGAAATTTAGGGTAAAAATTAACGAGGTTATATTTCTTATTCCGATTGTGTTTTATCTAATTGCATTAGTACAAGTCATCCAGGAGATCAGTGATGCTCTTATGTGACCTAAAAGTGGGTTTGTTACTCCTTTGCATTTTAATAAGACTGAACATTCCTGGGATAAAGTATAAAAACACATACTGGGGGTCTGGATAATAATCTTTCTAACTTTGTTCATCACTTTTTTTGTTTCCATGATGATCAATGTCGGAGTTTCCATTCTAATTTTGTTATCTTTAGAATTTTAAGGGGCAGCATAAAATCTATTTCAACAGGAAAAGGGGAGATGTTGGAGACCAGAAGATACTGGCCCTGGTAACCTGTACCTAAGGAAAAGACTCAGGCCCATAAGGCAGTGCCCTAGACTGGGGCCCTCATCGGTGGATGGGGGTGCCTTGAAGCAAATGCCAGGTTGTAATATGACAAGAACATAATGGCTGTTCTGACTCTGAAGGAGAGCCGGTTAGCCAATGACGGGTAAGACTCCTCATGGGAGGGGCAACCTAAGACAGGCAACGGTCAGGTAAGAGTCACCAGGACACCTGGCTATAGGGTCACTGGGCCTCTGTTGATTTGAGATTTATCCTAATATTCTGAAGAAGACAGGCCATAAAAAAAAAAAAATAAGAGTGGCTCCAGAGCTTCTTCCCCTATTAAACCAGCATATGCTGCCATACTTGAGGATCATGGAAATAAAATCTCTGAAGAGTTTAAAATGTATTTTGATCTATTTAGACTGATGCCAGACCCTCAGGAATGTGATTATTGCTGTGGGTTTCAGTCAGGACAGTGGTGGGAAATTGAGGCTAGACGACTTCGTGTTGGCTTAATATAAGAAACTCTCTCTTTGTCTATCACTATTTCTCCTTCTATAATCTGGTTACTCTAGCTATATGTGAGGACTTCTCATTCATTCCCTGGATTAATAACTGTGATGATTGGAGCTAATTGACTCTGGCTAGCCTACCTCGGGAGAGAGATTTTAAGAAATATTCCCAAGCAGCTGTCGTGTCTGCCAGGTTACAAGACCAGGGAAGGTCCGGGGGGGGGGGGCCCACACAGGCACCAGGGAACGGGGGAGGAAACCCGGACGTTATTGGGAAATAGATTTTACAGAGATTAAGCCAGGAAAATATGATCATGGTGGGCGGATCTATATTTCAGTTTAAAAAAAGTTAGCTCGTAGGAAAAAAAATGGAGGAAGGTAAATGGAGACAATATCAAAGAAGGGTGTCAATAAATAGAAATGGACTTTATGCATGTCCGGGATTTAGGACGGGGGGCAATGAGGCGCACATGTGGAGGGATTGAAAACCTCTACTGTGCAGCCTGGAGCTGTGTCACCACCAATGGTGGGAAACGGAAATGGAAAGTAAAACCCCAATTTATTGAAATGTCCTATGTCTGACCATGTACCCGGACCTGGTATTATGATGACTGTAACCTTATCTGTGTAAGGTTTACAGAGGAAGGAAAAAAAAAGGACAGGCGATGGGTCTCAGGACTCACTTGGGGACTCTACTTATATCAACATCCCCTCTTTGGGACTGCCATTCAAATAAAATTGAAAGTCTCCCCTCTTATGCAACCAGTAGGGCCAAATCAGGTATTAGGGGGAAAAAAAAGAGAGCCTTTACCCAGGCAGATCTCTACCACTCCCTCCAGCAAGACCCCTGTCCTTACCCCAGGGGTAAGGACACAAGCTGTCTAAAAAAATCAGACCCTAGAGGACAGACCCCCTATGGAAATTGCTAACAGCAGCATATGAGGCCTTAAACCGTTCAGACCCTGAGGCGACGAAGGTATGCTGGTTATGTTATGATATAAAACCTCCCCTTCTACAAAGCTGTGGGTCTAGCTGTCCCTTTTTCACAATCAGGAGAAGCGTCGCCAGCAGCCTGCAGGTGGGATCGAGAGGGCCCCGGCCTCACGCTGCAAGCAGTCACTGGCAACGGGACTTGTATAGGAAAAGTCCCCCCTAGCCATATCCAGCTCTGTGCCCCGACTAATAATTACTCTATAAGTGAATCTAAGTGGATAATTCCAGCCCTTAATGGGTAGTGGGTTTGTTCAAAGACAGGGCTCACTCCGTGTGTTAACAGGGATGTTTTTAATCCCTCAATAGAATATTGTATCATGGTATTGGTGTTTCCAAAGGTTATTTACCACCGAGAAAATGTTCTGTATGATCTATGGACAGAAGGGACAGAGGCGAGAGAGCCAATAAGAACAAAAAGAGAGCCCTTCACGGCCATAACCTTGGCCACCTCGGTGCCATAGGGGCAGGAACAGGGATCTCATCACTAGCCGTCCAGCACGGACGGATTCAACAGCCTACGGTCAGCCATTGATGAAGATATAGCCAGAATTAAAGAATCAATCTCGCACCTAGAAAAATCTCTGACCTCTCTTTCTGAAGTAGTCCTACAGAACCGAAGGGGGCTAGATCTAGTCTTCCTCCACCAAGGGGGTTTATGTTCAGCCTTGGGAGAAGAATGTTGTTTTTATGCTGACCATACTGGAGTGTTCCGAGAATCAATGGCCAAAGTTCGAGAAGGACTAGCCCGGCGTAAACGAAAACGAGAACAGAGGGAAGGCTGGTTTGAGTCTTGGTTTAACGCATCACCTTGGTTAACTACCCTGGTTTCAACCCTGCTCGGACCTCTGCTTATACTTATCCTTATCCTTACCTTCGGTCCCTGCATCTTAAATAGACTTATAGCTTTTATTAAGGAACGGGTTAGCACGGTCCAGCTGATGGTCATGAGACAGCAATATCACCAGCTAAACCCCATGTACGAGCGAGAATGCTCGTAGGTACAAAGAAAAGGGGGGAATGAAGGAGGCCAAAAGGTTTTGTTCCTGTGATAGAGGTTAAAAGGTTTCTATTTATGTTTCCTGTACCTCCTGGAGTTCCTGCGATACAGGTTAAAAGCTTTCTGTTTATGTTTCCTGTGCCCCCTGGAGTTTCTGTTTCTCAGGGATAGCTGGTTAGACTCGCCTCATGAGAACAACAAAGGAAGGCCCCCCCCGAACTGAAAGGCCCCGAATTTAAACGAGCGAATCAGAAGAAGATACGGCCAACAGGACTCGAAAGAACAAAGAGAAGGGGCAGAGACAGCTCATGTAACCCTACAAATGCTATAAAAAGAACAGTGAATCTCGAGAGCGGGGTCCTTACCCTAGGGGAGTCCACTGCGCTGGTGCTCTGGGTTTGACCCTAGCTGTAGCTAGCTAATAAATCTCCTATGCTTTTGCAGCCTCGGCGTCTGGAACTTTTTGTTCTTGGGTATTTGGGGTCTCCACCATTCCAGTGGCTGCCCAAGCGCCAAGGAGAGGACAGAAGACAAATGCTGAAACTGATGGAGCCTCCATCAATTGACAATATCTTAGGGAATTACACGGAAAAGCCAGGGGCCTCATCTCCAGAACCCTATAGGCTCAGTCTCCTGGAGCCCCCAGATCAGCCTGCCCTCCCTAGCGATGTGAGGAACCAAGGCAAGAAGGAAATGGCAGAGAAAAGAGCATTTCCTGGGGTGTCTGAGTCCCTGAAGCCTCCAATCTGAACTCAGGTCAGGATGTGACAGTGCCTGTGTCCAGCCCCAGAGAGCAGAGAGGCTCTGTGCTGAGAGCGCAGCCTCAGAGCCTGCTTCACATTCTGGGTCTCCCTCACTCTCTGCCCCTCTTCTGGTGCTTATTCCCTCTGTCTTTCTCTGGCTCTGTCTCTAACTATGGCGCTCTCTCTCTCTCTCTCTCTCTCTCTCTCTTCATCTCTCTCTCTTGTTTCCCACACACTCCTTTTCTCTGTCTATCTCCCTGTCTCCCCTCTCTCCAAAAGTAAATAAACATTTCAAGCTAACAAAACATCAATTCCTTGTCAACTACAGCCCCTTGACAATACTTGAGGCTGGCAGAGGAAAATGTGTCTCCAGCAACCACTAATCGCCCTTTTTTAAATGCTATGCCTGGGGGCAAATCAACTCTAGCTTGACAATAGCTAGCCAGGCAGCAGTCTGGGACTCCTCAGCATGTGAAAGCCCCCTTGTGAACTTGCCAGCTGACCTTGCCTTCCCCAAACCCAAGGTTATAAGCAGGTATTCTTCACGTGGTTTTCCTCAAAGTAAGAATTCTTCTCATTCATAACAAGAATAAACCAGAAGCAACACACTGAGGCCCAAAGGTATTCAGCTCAGGTAAAAGGGAGTCATACCGGGACTGCTGACTTGAGCTGCAGTACCTAGGCAAGCTTGGTTTCCTGAGAGTAAGGAGGAAACACCTGAGGGGTTGGGATGAAAGGAAACAGCAGGCACAAGAATGTCTCAGCCGCCCAGCAAACAGGGAGCTGACACGGAGGCTTTTCTTTCCAGAAAGCAAATGTATTCCTGCCGGCACTGCTCAGTTCGCTCCTACGCAAGGAACTGAGCCCCGAACCCCACGTAGTGTAGTCTTCTCTGTAGCTTTGACTTTTTTGTCTCACATATAGAGTAACATACGAACATGCAGTCTCAATAAGCGGTCTCACGTTACAAGGTCCTGAGGATGCTGTCCCATATACGTGAAGCAAGGTTGCCTTGAGGGTTTTTTTTCCCCTGCCTTTAGGGAGCAGATCCTACCACATTCACCCCTTTCATGCTCTGGTCCCCTGTCTAGCCTTAAAGAGTACCATCTTACATAGAGGTCGGTACTTTTATCACTACTTTACATAAGTGGCCGTCTTTTTTTCCTCTTTTCTATCTCTCTCTGTAAACTCTGTTCACAATGAGACTGGAGGCAGACCATACAGGCAGGGTAGCACAGTAGGGTCATATTAAGCACCCTCTGCAATGTAGGAATCGAATTCCCATGAGGCTTTTGAATCCTCCAAGAGTTGAAAACCGTCCACCAAAGAAGTCTCCGGTGTTCCACCTGTTTCCGGTCTGGACTGGGACATGAGCCCCCTTTTCTTTTTGACCTGTGATCCCGTCTGTGAGGTTTTCCTCATCATCTCTCCCTAGGCAGCAGGTGTTCAGGTTAAATTTTCCACAAACACTTCTCTCAGAAGCCAGCATGGAATCTAAGGCCAAGCAAGTTTGATAGATGGCATCGGACATCTTGGTTCGTTGTTTGACTACAACCCAAAGAGCTCAGGCATTTTCATTGGTGATCATTTTTGTAGTACTCCTTGAAGTCTACTTATGTGGTTTCGCCTGGAAATGGGAGTGTAGGAGCCCCAATATACATCCACTGTCTAGAAGGCAGGGCCAGAATATTGGATTCTACGCTCGGGAGGCCATTTCTTCTCTTTTTCAGCGTGAATTTGTAAGGCACGCTGCTTTTTTGAGTCTCCCTGTCCCTTACCCTTGACCTCCCAAATGTTGTTCTCTGGCAAGTGGGAGCAGGAAGAAAGATGGACACACGTTTGCAGCACACATGACCCTGTCCAAACCGAGGGATGGACAGTACAGTGTGTTCTTTTACATACCTAGTGCAGTCCACCTGACACCTGCCATTTGATGGCTGTGTTGACAGTGTCTCAGGCCTCTCAGAGATGAGAGAAGTTACACAAGGGATGGGGACCCGACTCAAGGTGACAAGGCTTTCAGGTGGAACTTTGAGTTGGCCCTGTTTGCCAAGCCCATAGGTGTTTCTCGTTCCCGAGGCAGTGTGTGAGCTGGGCAAGGCCATGCGGGTCTTGTCACTCTCTGCGTTATGTCATTCGTATCCCTGATTCAGAACTCTGGACCTCTGTCCACCCCTTCCCCCCCCTTTGCTCCATTGTCACTCTGAGCCCTCCCTGGAGTCCACTCCGCGTGTTTATCGTACAGTCGTAGCCTGGGCTCTTCCCTGGGGATCCTGCTGCATTCGTTGTGAGTGTGGCATATGTTGGGCAAAGAGCCCCTGGCTCTTCAGCAGGATAGTTTTCCCTGTAAGCTTGTTCATCTCTGCAGGAGTCCCCCAGAACTCAGGTTTCTGGCCCCAGCAGGCCTGTGTTGTTTTCGTTTGGCCATGGAAGACACTCAGAGTTTCTCTCGTTTCGAGCCCCTTGAAAGACAAGAATAACAGTCAGTTGGGAAGATATTCCAGTATGTGAATGATGCTCAGGGCAAGATCTCTTTCTTGGAAACCAGTGCAACCTGAAGGGTATGTGAAGGGACAAGGTGACCCTGCTCTAGTAGTTCCCTCTGCATTTCTTGCAGACATATTGCACACTGGCCAGCATGTTGACCTAGTCCATCCTTCCTCTAGGTGATTCCTGGCATTCTCTGACACATCTCACCACCCATTTCCATTCCACGTGAGGGCACACGGGTGAGGGCACTTGCGTCGTCCAATCCTGGGCCGAGAGGAGTGAACTGCTAAGGAGGCCAACACCAGGTGCTGCCCCAATGGGTTGCACCCTCTCTGCCAGTCCGTGCCTTCTGCCACTGTGCTCGGGGCTGTTGTGGACCTAGTCCTGCCAGCCTGCACCGTCACCGTTGCTACAGTCGAGTATGCTGAAGGAGGACAACACTGCAGGGGCCAAAGGCATGCTGGCCATACCGAGACCACGGAACGGATTTGCTGAGGCACTGAGTTTGCCCAGGCACTGCCTTGATGCGCAGGACTGTTCGCGCCTAGGCGCCTGACCCAGAAACCTCCTCGTGGTGGTCAGCTGAACCCAGCCCCAATGCCTGTGGTCCCGCTGGCACCTCGTGGCCACACATGCAGGGTCAATCCAAGTGTGGGCAAGCGCAAGTCCTGCCAATGGCAGAGGCTGGGCTGCCTTGCTTGGGGCCCGCCACATGCCACTTGGACACGCCTGTGGGAAAATCTATCCTTGGGCACGGGAATAGTGAGTGACAGCTCCATGCTTCCTAAGTCTAAACGGGGACAGACTTAGACCTCGAGACATGGGAAGGCAGTGGCCCTAAGGACGGCCAAGCTACAATACTTCCGATGGGAATGGGAACAATCCGGAAAGGGGATGTATCATTGCATGTCCCCTCAGCCGAGAAAGGAGGTCAGCTCCCTTGCCAGCCGTCGGGCCCAGGCTAAGTGCCATAGTCTAAGCTGGGCCCTTCCAATGCCCCAGGCTTCTGAATGCCTGCATGGGGTTGACAACAACTGACCGGGGTGCCTGTCACCGAACCTGTCACACAGTCCCGATGTTGGCATACGATCGCCAGCGGAACACCGAGGATCTTCTTCTCAGAGTCTCTATGGGCTGGACCCCAGAGAGGAACTCGTTTGAAAATAGGCTGAAAGTAGATTCGCCGAGGGCCAGAATGCTTCACTAGGAATCCGAAAGACATGACATGGAAAACGAAGTGACTAGTGCCATCTCCTAGCAAGCTGGCCCCCTCAGGTGTAAGCAACACCTGTGGGATTTTTGAAGGGAGCCCTTAACAGGCTACACGGGGGTCCTGTGACCAAGTGGCCTGCGTTCTTCCTTCAGAAAGAGAGGGAAAGTCCTGGCTTTGGGTCTGTTTCTGGCCCTTTCCCCTTAGAGGGCAGGGGCAGCAGTGATTCAGCTCTGGCTGTTTGGGGCTCTTGGCTGAAGCTCAAGTGGCTAGAACCCGACCGGGTCCAATCATCACTTCAGAGACCCTTTGAGCGTTCTCCAGAGTTCAAATGCATGAGCCCTCGAATCTGCAGGATGAAGGCACCTCTCTGCGCCTGGGGAGACAGGCCAGCTGGCTCCCCATGCCTGCAACGACCCGAGCTGACTAAGCACCAAGCCCCAGGGACAGAGGGGCCTGCTATCCTCTGGGATACCAGACACTGAGAGCTGTCCATTGGTTCAGGAAGTGACTGGGTATGCCACCCCAATGCTCGGACCCGGCTGTGTACCTGACACAGACCCCTGGATCCTGGCAGGTTCTAGTTTCCAAAGGGTATGTTCCTCTGAGGCTCTTGCTCTGGATGGCTCCCAAGTGGAACCTAATCTGAGGAGAGAGCAATCCAATGCAAAGAGGCACCCTGGGGACCAAGGTTCATGATTCCAGAAGAGAATGGGCTCCAGTTAGAATTCAGTGCCTCCTCCTAGCTCCCGGCAAGCTGAGTGTCTGGCAAGTGACAACACCTGTGGACTGTCGTCAAAGGAAACCTCCATTGGCTACACCTGGGCCGGAGTCTGCCCTGAGAGGAGACCAGCTCCTTCTCTCAGGGTATCCGGCTGGTCCAGGGTTTCACCTGCGTGAGGGTTGGTCTGGGTGGGAGAGAAGATGCAGAGCCAGTCTCTTGGAAACAGCCTCTTATCAGGACTGCCCGAAGTTGATTCTTCCCCCAGGCTTTTTATACATTTTTCTAAGCACGCCAAGTATACATCTTGTAAAGACTGACAGGATGAAATCACTCCAGTTTCTCAAAGTTCCTAGGAAAAAACCAATGAAAACATTCCACGCATTCAATAAAACTTCAAAGAATGATCTGTGTTTTAGATTCCATAGAATGTTCCAACAATCAGTAGATCAGGGTGAATAAACACTTCACATGCAGTCAGAACGTACCTATGGCCACATTCTGGTAAATATCACGGGTTCAGAGCGTAAGCACAAAGAAGACGGATATTCATGAAGGCTCTGGCGACAGTCAAAAGTTTACATGGAAAACATGTTTTTCTCTCAGGTTGCTCCCTAAGATTATCAATTATCCACTGACCATTCTTAATGTCTTCACCCAAAACCTGCCGCAATGACCGCATCCCTGAGAGTCAGGCAGCATTCTTCAAACGTCCATTCAAAAGGGAATATACTTCGAAGGTATAGGGGCATCTATCAGAAAGGATCTGATTTTCTTTTCCATGATAATCCACACCAAGAAATCATTCGAAGCAAAATATATGTAAGAGACCCTAGCCCAAAAATGACTTGGGGGAGAAAGACTTAAAAGGCCCATCTTCGCCTTGCAGCTCTGCAAACAAGGACTTCTCTTTCCGGTGATTTTTCCTCCACCTGGGGTGACAAGGGCTTGAACCTCAGTTCTTCAGCTCGCAGCCCTGCAGTCGAGGTCTTATGTTTGAGGCCATAAATGCTTCACTCTGGGTTCCAGGGGCTTGGGCCTCAGGCCTTCACGAAACGGTCTCCTGCACACCTGAGAGGGCCATTGTGCTGGAGGTCTGTATTCTTCCTCCAGAAACAGAGGGAAGACTGTCCTGCCCATCAGGAAATAGATGTGCCATTGATGGAGAGGCAAAAGGTCCCTTCCCGGCTGGTTCTCAAGTGTTTGGAACCTGCACCCGATGCAGTCGTTCTTTCAAGAGACCTTTCGGTGCCGACCAGGGCCTGAGGCATAGTGTGCCTAGGGGAACCATCTGTGAGATGGAAGGGAAGAAGGTCTACTCTTCCCTGCGCTTAACAGGACTGGCCAAGCAAGAATTCTACCACTGGGACTTGAGAAAGGGATGAGAAGCTTCTGGCACTGAGTGCATTTCTTACCCTGACCTACAGTGGACAGTCACCAGTGGTTTTGGCGGAACGGGATTCACACTTTGGTGTTTGGAATCAGGCTCCGTGGAAGTATTCCTTGAGCAGGCAATGCACTGACTCCTTCTGGCAGCGAAACCCCTGTGTGGGAACCATTTGATTTTCCATACGAAGCCATGTCAAGCAGCCCGGGGAAGGAGGCCTACTGGGGAACCATGAATGCCCAGCCCCACCAGGTCAGTAGCAGGGAGCTCCTGGTTCTTTGGGGATATCAGAAACGGACTGCTCTAGGCGAGCCTCGGGCTGGAGAGGGAGTCGGCCACCAATCCCTGATCGTTCCTTATGGGACTGAGAGCCCTACCACGTTTCACTGTGACTCAAGACCTCTGGAGGAATCAGCTATGGAGACATCACGGCTTCAAGGCTTTCATTTCAGTAGAAAATAGGAGAAAACTCCCAAGAACCCGACAAGCTCTGTTGCTCTTCTCCCTGAAATTGACAATGCTTCCTTCCGATTCTCTGGCTTTGCCAACACTCTAACGTTTGGTCGGGCACCTCCAAGTGCCCTATGTCTTTCTCTTGTCCAAATATTTCTCAAAGGCAAGGCCCGAGGGCCTTTCTGCCCACCCTAGGCCAGAGTCAGGATGCCTTGGCCGAGCTCCTCAGTCAGAATGAGGGGACATTGCTCTTAGGTGTGGCCTCGAATTCCCCACAGTGGGGACTGACTTCCAAACAGAGCAAGCGCGTGCGAATGGGTACACAGAAAGCAGAAGATCTTCATGTCAGATGAGCATGGGAGAATTCTGAGAACAAAGACAGAGGCCCAATCTGGCAAGCTGGCTCTTTTCTGAATGAACAAACACACGTGGGCTGCCTAACTGGGAATCATCCATGTGCTGGATGAGGGAGCACAAGGAAAGCTGAGGGCCACACGCAAGCTAGCATTACCAGTCCCCACCGCCAGGAGAGATCTGTGTGACATTCCTCAGGCACTCGTGGCTGCCCAAGCGCCAAGGAGAGGACAGAAGACAAATGCTGAAACTGATGGAGCCTCCATCAGTTGACAGTATCTTAGGAAATGACAAGGAAAAGCCATGGGCCTCATCTCCAGAACCCTATAGGCTCAGTCTCCTGGAGCCCCCAGATCAGCCTGCCCTCCCTAGCGATGTGAGGAACAAAGGCAAGAAGGAAATGGCAGAGAAAAGAGCATTTCCTGGGGTGTCTGCGTCCCTGAAGCCTCCAATTTGTACTCAGGTCAGGATGTGACAGTGCCTGTGTTCCAGCCCCAGAGAGCAGAGAGGCTCTGTGCTGAGAGCGCAGCCTCAGAGCCTGCTTCACATTCTGGGTCTCCCTCACTCTCTGCCCCTCTCCTGGTGCTTATTCCCTCTGTCTTGCTCTGGCTCTGGCTCTAACTATGGCTCTCTCTCTCTCTCTCTCTCTCTCTCTCTCTATTCTCTCTCTCTTGTTTCCCACACACTCCCTTTCTCTGTCTGTCTCCCTGTCTCCCCTCTCTCTCCAAAAGTAAATAAACATTTCAAGCGAACAAAATGTAAGTTCCTTGTCACCTACAGCCCCTTGACAAATACTTGAAGCTGGCAGAGGAAAATGTTTCTCCAGCAACCACTAATTGCCCTTATTTAAATGCTATGCCTGGGGGCAAATCAACTCTAGCTTGACAATAGTTAGTCAGGCAGCTGTCTGTGACTCCTTAGCATATGAAAGTCCCCTTGTCAATTTGCCAACTGACCTTGCCCTAGGCAATCCAAGGTTATAATCAGGCAATCTTCACCTGGTTTTCATAAAAGTAAGAATTTTATTATTAATAACAAGAATTAACCAAAAGCAACACACTGAGTCCTAAAGGTATTCAGGTCAGTTATAATGGAATCATGCTGGGACTGCTGACTTGAGCTGCAGTACCTAGGCAAGCCTGGTTTCCTGAGAGTAAGAAGGAAACACCTGAGGGGTTGGGATGAAAGGAAACAGCAGGCACAAGAATGTCTCAGCCGCCCAGCAAACAGGGAGCTGACACGGAGGCTTTTCTTTCCAGAAAGCAAATGTATTCCTGCCGGCACTGCTCAGTTCGCTCCTACGCAAGGAACTGAGCCCGAACCCCACGTAGTGTAGTCTTCTCTGTAGCTTTGACTTCTTTGTCTCACATATAGAGTAACATACGACATGCAGTCTCAATAAGCGGTCTCACGTTACATGGTCCTGAGGGATGCTGTCCCATATACGTGAAGCCAGGTTGCCTTGAGGGTTTTTTTCCCCTGCCTTTAGGGAGCGGACCCTACCACATTTGCCCCTTTCATGCTCAGGTCCCCTGTCTAGCCTCAAAGAGCACCATCTCACATTAGAGGTCGGTACTTTTTGTTGTGCCCGAATTCTCGAATCCCCCCACAAGAGACCACCAGAGTCGAAAGTCAAAGCCAAGTGGCAAGGGTCGTTTATTTCAGGATCGATCCAGGTCCCTTCGCATACCGCTACCAATATGCAGAAAGGCCTCGAACATGGTTGGTACAGCGTTTTTATAGACAGAGACAAATAGTATAGGAAGGTTTCAGGTTATAGGGTGACTGATTGGTCGATATTTGAAATACGAACATATGCAGCCCTCTGATTGGGGGTTCTTTGTTTGCTCTTTGGCGGGAAGTCTCTGTCCGTTATGTGAAAAAGTTAGTTATTTATTCTAATACATATCAGAAAAGGGGGAAGGGGAAGAATGTGAGGGAAGCAAGGTTCTCAAGCTAGTAAATGTCCGCTCAAGCTAATGAATGTCCGAAAGGTGAAGGTCTTCCGAATGTGAGCAAAGCCAGTTACACAAACTAATGCATGTCATAAAGGGGGAAGGGGAAGAATGTGAGGGAAGCAAGGTTACAGAAGTGAGAAATGCCAGATACTTAATATCACTCTTTACATGAGTGGCCGTCTTTTTTTCCTCTTTTCTATCTCTCTCTGTAAACTCTGTTCACAATGAGACTGGAGGCAGACCATACAGGCAGGGTAGCACAGCAGGCTCACATTAAGCACCCTCTGAAATGTAGGAATCGAATTCCCATGAGGCTTTTGATTCCTCCAAGAGTTGAAAACCGTCCACCAAAGAAGTCTCCGGTGTTCCACCTGTTTCCGGTCTGGACTGGGACATGAGCCCCCTTTTCTTTTTGATCTGTGATCCCGTCTGTGAGGTTTTCCTCATCATCTCTCCCTAGGCAGCAGGTGTTCAGGTTAAATTTTCCACAAACACTTCTCTCAGAAGCCAGCATGGAATCTAAGGCCAAGCAAGTTTGATAGATGGCATCGGACATCTTGGTTCGTTGTTTGACTACAACCCAAAGAGCTCAGGCATTTTCATTGGTGATCATTTTTGTAGAACTCCTTGAAGTCTACTTATGTGGTTTAGCCTGGAAATGGGAGTGTAGGAGCCCCAATATACATCCACTGTCTAGAAGGCAGGGCCAGAATATTGGATTCTACGCTCGGGAGGCCATTTCTTCTCTTTTTCAGCGTGAATTTGTAAGGCACGCTGCTTTTTTGAGTCTCCCTGTCCCTTACCCTTGACCTCCCAAATGTTGTTCTCTGGCAAGTGGGAGCAGGAAGAAAGATGGACACACGTTTGCAGCACACATGACCCTGTCCAAACCGAGGGATGGACAGTACAGTGTGTTCTTTTACATACCTAGTGCAGTCCACCTGACACCTGCCATTTGATGGCTGTGTTGACAGTGTCTCAGGCCTCTCAGAGATGAGAGAAGTTACACAAGGGATGGGGACCCGACTCAAGGTGACAAGGCTTTCAGGTGGAACTTTGAGTTGGCCCTGTTTGCCAAGCCCATAGGTGTTTCTCGTTCCCGAGGCAGTGTGTGAGCTGGGCAAGGCCATGCGGGTCTTGTCACTCTCTGCGTTATGTCATTCGTATCCCTGATTCAGAACTCTGGACCTCTGTCCACCCCTTCCCCCCCCCCTTTGCTCCATTGTCACTCTGAGCCCTCCCTGGAGTCCACTCCGCGTGTTTATCGTACAGTCGTAGCCTGGGCTCTTCCCTGGGGATCCTGCTGCATTCGTTGTGAGTGTGGCATATGTTGGGCAAAGAGCCCCTGGCTCTTCAGCAGGATAGTTTTCCCTGTAAGCTTGTTCATCTCTGCAGGAGTCCCCCAGAACTCAGGTTTCTGGCCCCAGCAGGCCTGTGTTGTTTTCGTTTGGCCATGGAAGATACTCAGAGTTTCTCTCGTTTCGAGCCCCTTGAAAGACAAGAATAACAGTCAGTTGGGAAGATATTCCAGTATGTGAATGATGCTCAGGGCAAGATCTCTTTCTTGGAAACCAGTGCAACCTGAAGGGTATGTGAAGGGACAAGGTGACCCTGCTCTAGTAGTTCCCTCTGCATTTCTTGCAGACCTATTGCACACTGGCCAGCATGTTGACTCAGTCCATCCTTCCTCTAGGTGATTCCTGGCATTCTCTGACACATCTCACCACCCATTTCCATTCCACGTGAGGGCACACGGGTGAGGGCACTTGCGTCGTCCAATCCTGGGCCGAGAGGAGTGAACTGCTAAGGAGGCCAACACCAGGTGCTGCCCCAATGGGTTCCACCCTCTCTGCCAGTCCGTGCCTTCTGCCACTGTGCTCGGGGCTGTTGTGGACCTAGTCCTGCCAGCCTGCACCGTCACCGTTGCTACAGTCGAGTATGCTGAAGGAGGACAACACTGCAGAGGCCAAAGGCATGCTGGCCATACCGAGACCACGGAACGGATTTGCTGAGGCACTGAGTTTGCCGAGGCACTGCCTTGATGCGCAGGACTGTTCGCGCCTAGGCGCCTGACCCAGAAACCTCCTCGTGGTGGTCAGCTGAACCCAGCCCCAATGCCTGTGGTCCCGCTGGCACCTCGTGGCCACACATGCAGGGTCAATCCAAGTGTGAGCAAGCGCAAGTCCTGCCAATGGCAGAGGCTGGGCTGCCTTGCTTGGGGCCCGCCACATGCCACATGGACACGCCTGTGGGAAAATCTATCCTTGGGCACGGGTATAGTGAGTGACAGCTCCATGCTTCCTAAGTCTAAACGGGGACAGACTTAGACCTCGAGACATGGGAAGGCAGTGGCCCTAAGGACGGCCAAGCTACAATCCTTCCAATGGGAATGGGAACAATCCAGAAAGGGGATGTATCATTGCATGTCCCCTCAGCCGAGAAAGGAGGTCAGCTCCCTTGCCAGCCGTCGGGCCCAGGCTAAGTGCCATAGTCTAAGCTGGGCCCTTCCAATGCCCCAGGCTTCTGAATGCCTGCATGGGGTTGACAACAACTTCCCGGGGTGCCTGTCACCGAACCTGTCACACAGTCCCGATGTTGGCATACGATCCCCAGCGGAACACCGAGGATCTTCTTCTCAGAGTCTCTATGGGCTGGACCCCAGAGAGGAACTCGTTTGAAAGTAGGCTGAAAGTAGATTCGCCCGAGGGCCAGAATGCTTCACTAGGAATCCGAAAGACGTGACATGGAAAACGAAGTGACTAGTGCCATCTCCTAGCAAGCTGGCCCCCTCAGGTGTAAGCCACACCTGTGGGATTTTTGAAGGGAGCCCTTAACAGGCTACACGGGGGTCCTGTGACCAAGTGGCCTGCGTTCTTCCTTCAGAAAGAGAGGGAAAGTCCTGGCTTTGGGTCTGTTTCTGGCCCTTTCCCCTTCGAGGGCAGGGGCAGCAGTGATTCAGCTCTGGCTGTTTGGGGCTCTTGGCTGAAGCTCAAGTGGTTAGAACCCGACCGGGTCCAATCATCACTTCAGAGACCCTTTGAGCGTTCTCCAGAGTTCAAATGCATGAGCCCTCGAGTCTGCAGGATGAAGGCACCTCTCTCCGCCTGGGGAGACAGGCCAGCTGGCTCCCCATGCCTGCAACGACCCGAGCTGACTGAGCACCAAGCCCCAGGGACAGAGGGGCCTGCTATCCTCTGGGATACCAGACACTGAGAGCTGTCCATTGGTTCAGGAAGTGACTGGGTATGCCACCCCAATGCTCGGACCCGGCTGTGTACCTGACACAGACCCCTGGATCCTGGCAGGTTCTAGTTTCCAAAGGGTATGTTCCTCTGAGGCTCTTGCTCTGGATGGCTCCCAAGTGGAACCTAATCTGAGGAGAGAGCAATCCAATGCAAAGAGGCACCCTGGGGACCAAGGTTCATGATTCCAGAAGAGAATGGGCTCCAGTTAGAATTCAGTGCCTCCTCCTAGCTCCCGGCAAGCTGAGTGTCTGGCAAGTGACAACACCTGTGGACTGTCGTCAAAGGAAACCTCCATTGGCTACACCTGGGCCGGAGTCTGCCCTGAGAGGAGACCAGCTCCTTCTCTCAGGGTATCCGGCTGGTCCAGGGTTTCACCTGCGTGAGGGTTGGTCTGGGTGGGAGAGAAGATGCAGAGCCAGTCTCTTGGAAACAGCCTCTTATCAGGACTGCCCGAAGTTGATTCTTCCCCCAGGCTTTTTATACATTTCTTCTAAGCACGCCAAGTATACATCTTGTAAAGATTGACAGGATGAAATCACTCCAGTTTCTCAAAGTTCCCAGGAAAAAACCAATGAAAACATTCCACGCATTCAATAAAACTTCACAGAATGATCTGTGTTTTAGATTCCATAGAATGTTCCAACAATCAATAGCTCAGGCTGAATAAACACTTCACATGCAGTCAGAACGTACCTATGGCCACATTCTGGTAAATATCACGGGTTCAGAGCGTAAGCACAAAGAAGATGGATATTCATGAAGGCTCTGGCGACAGTCAAAAGTGTACGTGGAAAACATGTTTTGCTCTCAAGTTGCTCCCTAAGATTATCAATTATCCACTGACCATTCTTAATGTCTTCACCCAAAACCTGCCGCAAGGACCGCATCCCTGAGAGTCAGGCAGCATTCTTCCAACGTCCATTCCAAAGGGAATATACTTCGAAGTTTTGGGAGCATCTATCAGAAAAGATCTGATTTTCTTTCCATGACAATCCACAGCAAGAAATCATTCGAAGCAAAATATATGTAAGAGACCCCAGCCCAAAATTGACTTGGGGGAGAAAGACTTAAAAGGCCCATCTTGGCCTTGCAGCTCTGCAAACGAGGACTTGTCTTTCCGGTGATTTTTCCTCCACCTGGGGTAGACAAGGGCTTGAACCTCAGTTCTTCAGCTCGCAGCCCTGCAGTCGAGGTCTTATGTTCGAGGCCATAAATGCTTCACCCTGGGTTCCAGGGGCTTGGGCCTCAGGCCTTCACGAAACGGTCTCCTGCACACCTGAGAGTGCCATTCTGCTGGAGGTCTGTATTCTTCCTCCAGAAACAGAGGGAAGACTGTCCTGCCCCATCAGGAAATAGATGTGCCATTGATGGAGAGGCAAACGGCCCCTGCTCCCGGCTGGTTCTCAAGTGTTTGCAACCTGCACCCGATGCAGTCGTTCTTTCAAGAGACCTTTCGGTGCCGACCAGGGCCTGAGGCATAGTGTGCCTAGGGGAACCATCTGTGAGATGGAAGGAAAGAAGGTCTACCCTTCCCTGCGCTTCCCAGGGCTGGCCAAGCAAGAATTCTGCCCTGGGACTTGAGAAAGGGATGAGAAGCTTCTGGCACTGAGTGCATTTCTTCCCCTGACCTACAGGGACAGTCACCAGTGTTTTGGCGGAACGGGATTCACACTTCGGTGTTTGGAATCAGGCTCCGTGGAGATTCCTTGCGCAGGCAATGCACTGACTCCCCTTCTGGCAGCGAAAACCCCCTGTGTGGGAACCATTTGCTTTTCCATACGAAGCCTTGTCAAGCGCCCGGGGAAGGAGGCCTACTGGGGAACCATGAATGCCCAGCCCCACCAGGTCAGTAGCAGGGAGCTCCTGGTTCTTTGGGATATCAGAAACGGACTGCTCTA
>JAINVK010001207.1:0-23795 GCA_030068075.1 Paguma larvata
GCACACATCAAATGAAATAAAACGCATCCAAATTGGCAAAGAAGAAGTTAAACTTTCACGTCACGCAGAGAAATAATACTCTTCAGTTATGCAGATGAAAGAATTCTCTTCAAGGAAAATCTGAAAGACTCCACCAATAAGCTGATAGAACTGATACATGAATTAAGCAAAGTCACAGGATAGAAAATCAACAGATTGAAATTGGTTGCACTTCTATATACCAAAAATGAAGGAACAGAAAGAAAGCTCAGGAAACCGACCTCATAAACAATTGCATCAACAACCATAAAATACCTAGGAATAAACCTAACCAAAGATATAAAAGATCTATATACTGAAAACTAGAGAAAACTTATCAAAGAAATTGAAGACACAGAGATATGGAAAAACATTCCATGCTCATGGATTGGAAGAACAAATATTGTGAAAATGTCAATACTAACCAAAGCGATCAACACATTCAATGCAATCTCAATCAAAGTTGTACCAGCCATTCTTCTCAGAGCAAAAGAACAAACAATCCTAAAATTTATTATGGAACCAACAAAGACCCCTGAACCAGGGTAATGTTGTAAAAGAAAAACCAAGCTAGGAGGCATCACAACTCCAGACTAAATCTCTACTACTAATCGAACAAGACAGTATATCAATATGGTGCATCAAAAGAGATTCAAAGACCAATGGCATACAAGATAGAACCCAGACATGGACCCAGAAATGTTAAGGTGCAACTATCATATGACAAAGCAGGGCGGAAAAAGAATGCAAAGGAAAAAATGAGAGTCCCCTCTTTAGAAATGTTGCCTGGGAGAACTGGAACAACAACGTGCAGAAGAATGAAACTGGTCCACATTCTACACCATACACAAAAATAACTCCAAATGGATGAAAGGACCTAATTTTGAGACAGGAAACCATCAAACCCAAGAGGAGAACACAGAAACAACCTCTATTTGACCGCGGCTGCAACAAATTTCTTACTCAATACATCTCCGAAGGCAAGGGAAATAAAAGCAAAAATGAACTCAAATTCATTGGGGACCTCTTCAAGGTAAAAGCTTCCGCACTGCAAAGGAAACAATCAACAAGGTTCAAAGGCAACCAAGGGAATGGGAGAAGATATTTGCATATTACATATCTGATAAAGGGTGAATATCCAAAATGTAGAAAGAGCTTACAAACTCAACACCCAAAAAACAAAGAATCTGGAAAGAAATGGGCAAAGATACGAATAGACTCTTTTCCAAAAAGACATCCGGGATGGCCAACAGACACATGAAAAGATGTTTAAACATCGCTCATCGACAGAGAAATCCAAATCAACGCACATTGAGACACCACCTCAACTGGTCAGAGTAGCTAAAATTATAACCTAGGAAACAAAAGAAGCTGGGACGATGTGGAGAAACTGGAACCCTCTTGCACTGTGGTGGGAAAGCACGGATGGTGCAGCATGCTCTGGAAAACAGTGTGGAGGTTCCTCAAAAACTTAAAAATAAAATTACCCTACAATCCACCAATAGCAATACTAGGATTTATCCAAAGGATACAGGAGTCCTGAATCATAAAGGCACATGTACCCCAACGTTTATAGCAGCAGTATCGACATTAGCCAAATTATGGAAAGAGCCCAAATGTTCGTGAACTGATGAATGGATAAAGAAGATGCGGTTTATATAGACAATGGATATTACTTGGTGCTGAGAAAGAATGAAATCTTGCCATTTGCAACAACGTGGATGGAAGTGAGAGTAGTAAGCTGAGTGAAATAAGTCAATCAGAGGAAGACAAATATCATATGTTTTCACTCATATGTGGATTTTGAGAAATTTAACAGAAAAATATGGAGGATCAGAAGGGGGAAAATCGTTTCAAATAGACATGGAGGCAAACCATAAGAAACTCTTAAATACCGAGAACAAACTGAAGTTTGATGGGGGAGCAGGGAAGAGGGGAAAAGGGGTGATGGGCATTGAGGATGGCACTTGTTGGGAGGAGCACTGAGTGTAGTATGTAAGTAATGCATCATGGGAATCTATACCTGAAGTCAAGAGCACACTGGATACACTGTATGTTAGCTAACGTGACAATAAATTATATTAAATAAATAAATAAATAGCCATGGAGGGAAAAAACCCTAATAATACTTTAAGGGATAATTTTTTATAACCAAAGAATGGGGTTTATCCCAGAAGTGCAAGGTTGATTTAACATCAAAAACCAATTAGTGTTAGTCACCATAATAACAAACTAAAAAAGGAAAACTAAATGATCATCTCAGTTGATAAAATTAGTCACTTGACAAAATTCATTATCCATTCCAGATAAAAAACTTTCAGCAAACCTGGAATCAAGGAAACTTCAATAGATTTAAAAAAAATGAAAAAAAGAGCTATACCTCTACAGCTACCATTATATACAATGCTAAAAAACTGAATGCATTTCCTATAAGATCAAGAACAAGACAGGAATGACAGTGACTGAATGACTTCTATTCAGCACCATACTAGCAGTTCTAGCCAATGCAATCAAGTAAGACAAGGAAACAGAAGACATCCGGATAGAAAAAAGAAGTAAAACTGTCTCTATTAGCAATGACATGATCACGAAATAGGACTTGGTAAACTCCAACCTGTATAGGCCAGATTACTTGTTTTGGTAAATTAAATTTTATCAAAATATGGCCATGTCCATTAATTTATGTATGATCTACTGACTGTTCCCATAGTACAATGGCAAAGGTGATTAGTTGTTACAGAGAATGTATTGCTACAGTCTATAATACTTATGGGGCGCCTGGGTGGCTCAGTAGGTTAAGTGTCCAACTTTTACTCAGGTTATGATCTCATGGTTTGTGAGTTGGAGTCCCACATTAGGCTCCTGACTGACAGCTTGGACCCTGGAGCCTTCTTTGGGTTCTGTGTCTCCCTCTCTCTCTGCCCCACCCCAACTCATGCTCTGTCTCCATCTCTCTCTCAAAAATAAATAAACTTTAGGGGCGCCTGGGTGGCTCAGTCCATTTAGCACCAACTTCGCTCAGGACATGATCTCACGTTTGTGAGTTCGAGCCCCGTGTTGGGCCCTGTGCTGACTGCTCAGGGCCTGGAACCTGCTTCAGATTCTGTGTCTCCCTCTTTCTCTGCCCCTCTCCTACTTGTACTCTGTCTCTCTGTCAACAGTAAATAACATTAAAAAAATTTTTTAATTTTTTTTAGCGTTTTTATTTTCTTTTTGAGAGACATACAGACAGAGAGTGAGCAGGGGAAGGGCAGAGAGAGGGAGATACTGAAGAATCTGAAGCAGGCTCCAGGCTCTGAGCTGTCAGCACAGAGCCCGATGCAGGGCTTGAACTCACAGATGGTGAGATCATGACCTGAGCTGAAGCCGGTTGCTTAACCAACTAAGACACCCAGGCGCCCTAAGATTTTATTTTTAAATAAATAAACTTAAATTTTTTTTTCTTAAAGGCTACAATATTTACCATCATTAGTAAAATAGTAATTAATATGAAGCTTAATGACCTTTCCTTATACAGAAAATCTGATGGAATTAAGAAAAATGCTACTAGAATTAATAAATGAATTTATCTTGGCACTTGGGTGACTCAGTCGTTTGAGTATCTGACTCTTGATTTCAGCTCAGGCTGTGATCCCAGAGTCATGGGATCGAGCCCTATGGTGGCCTCGCACTGAACTTGGAGCCTGCTTAAGATTCTCTCTCGGTCTCCTCTCTCTTCTCTCTCAGCCCCTCTCTCCAGCTCACTCACTCTCTCTAAAATTAAATATATATATATATAAATTTATCAAGGTTGGAGGATACAGTATCACTATAGAAAAATTAACTGTATTATTATCTATAAACAACCAAAAACTAAAATTTAGGGGTGCCTGGGTGGCTCAGCTGGTTAAGCTCCAAGTGCTGGCTCAGGTCATGATCTCACAGTTGGTGAATTAAAGCCCCATGTTGGGCACTGTACTGACAGCTTGAGCCTGAAACTTGCTTCAGATTCTTCCTCTCTCTCTGCCCCTCCCCCACTCAGACTCTGTCTCTCTCAAGAGTAAACATTAAAGACTAAGAACAAACTGAGGGGAGAGGGGGTGCGAGAGGGGGAGAGTGAGTGATGGGCACAGAGGAGGGCACTTGTTGGGATTATCACGGGGTGTTGTATGGAAACCAAATTGACAATAAATTATTCCAAAAAAAAGTAAACATTAAAAGACCACGAAACTTCTTTTTTTTTTTAAAGAAACTGAAAAACTGATTCGAAAATCATGTGGAAATGCAAAGGATCCAGAGTAGCAAAATAACTCTGAAAAAGAACAAAGCTAGAGGACTAACACTACCTGATTTCAAAAGTTATTATAAACTGGTAGTAATTAAAACACCATAATATTGGTACAAGATGGCCAAAGAGATCAATGGGACAGAAGAGAGCCCATAAATAAAGCCACACATATACGGTCAACTCATTATGACCAAGGAGCAATGGCAAAAAGTGGAGAAAACATAGCGTTTTCAACAAACGGTGCTGGACAACTGGATATCCATATGAACGTGGATCCATACTTGTTATCCTAAATAGAAAAGAATATAAAATGGATCATAGATCTAAATGGAAGACTGAAAACTATAAAATTTCTAAAAGAAAGCATGAGAGAAAATCTTTGCGACCTTGTGCTAGGCAAAGGTTTTCTTAGACATGAAAACCAAAAGCAACAATCATAAAGAACAAATGCATAAACTGGACTTCATCAAAAAGAAAAACTTCTCTTCGAAAACAGTTGAAAGAATGAAAAGTCACAGATTGGCAGAAGAAACCTTGCAAAAAAAAAAATAGAGGTGATAAAGTAACTGTATCTAGCTCTTTCCACCATCTTTCCATGCCATCATAATGGTACGTATGAATGTCGTGGCAGATGCTCTCAAAGGCGTAACAATACCAAAAAGAGAACCAAATGCCAGGTTCTTATTAGGCCACGCTCCAAAGACATCGTCCACTTTCTAACTGTGATGATGAAGCATGGTTGTTACACTGGCGAATTTGAAATCATTGATGATCACAGAGCTGGGAACATTGTTGTGAACCTCACAGGCAGGTTAAGCAAGCAGTATGATTGGCCCCAGAATTGATGGACCACGCAAAGTTCTAGAAACATGGCAGAATGATCTGCTCAGTTTGGTTTCATTGTACTGATAACCTCAGCTGCATAATGGACCATGAAGAAACAAGATGAAAACACACAGGAGGGAAAGTTCTGGGGTTCTTTTTCTAGAGTTGCAATACATACGTGCAAATAAAATGCCTCAATCGACAACACACACACACACACACACACACACACACACACAGACCAAAGCAAAACATAAAGGAACTGCGAATATACAAAAAGGAACTAGAATATACAAAGAATTCTGAAAACTCAACCAGTAAGCAAACAAACGACCTAATTTTAAAATGACAAAAATATCTGGACAATTCAAAGAAGATATACAGATGGCAAAGAAGCAGATGTAGTTATTAAAGAACTATGTATTAAAGCTATAATGATATATAGAGGCTACATATCCATCACAAGGGCTAGGATTTAACAAGCTGACAATATAAAGTGTTCATGAACATATACGTAGGAATTGGTGGTGGGAATGGAAAATGGTACAACTACTTTAGAAAACAATTCAGCAGCCTCATAATAAGGGAATATAAAGGGACATGAGACTTTTAAGGGTGATGAATATGTTAACTGTCTGGATTATGGTTATCGTTTCATACGTGTATACATATGTCAAAACTGTCAAATGATATGCTTCATAGAAGCAAGTTGAAAACACACAGGAGGGAAAAATTTCTTTTTCTAGGGATGTAATACATACATGCAAATTAAATGCCTCAAACGACACACACACACACACACACACACACACACACACACACACACACACCAAAGTAAAACACAAAGGAACTGTGAGTATACAATAAGGAACTGTGAAAACTCGACAAGTAAGAAAACAAAGGACCTAATTTTTAAAATGACAAAAGATCTGGACAATTCAAAGAAGATCTACAGATGGCAAAGAAGCAGATGCACATAGGCTCAACATCATCAGTTATTAAGGACATATATATTAAAGCCATAATGATATATAGATTACTTATCGAACACAAGGGCTAGGATTTAACAAGCTGACAATACTAAGTGTTCATGAACATATATGTAGGAATTGGTGGTGGGAATGGAAAATGGTACAACTACTTTAGAAAACAATTTGGCAGCCTCATAATAAGGGAATATAAAGGGACATGAGACTTTTAAGGGTGATGAATATGTTAACTGTCTGGATTATGGTTATCGTTTCATACGTGTATACATATGTCAAAACTGTCAAATGATACGCTTCATACAGGTGCAGTTTACCTAAGTACAGCTGTTGGAAACAAAAAGCTCTCTAACAGGAAAAACCATGCAAAAAAGTGGATAAGACGGATAGAAAGTAGGATGTAAAACAATACAGGACAAAGCTAGACGACTGTAGCCTTTAACCGTATAGAAATGAGAAGTAATGGCTAAGGTTTAAGCAAGGGGGTACCATAATGAAATATAAAAATTTTAAAAATATATAATAATTTTGGTTTCAGTGCAGACCAAGGTTCTGGGAGGTGGAATGGCAGGGAAAACAGTCCTGAGGTTCTTTCAGTAATCTAGGAGAAAAATAATGAGCTGACCTTGGGGGCAGGCACCCAAGAAGAGAAGCAGAATTAACAAACACATTGGATGTGCCATTCCCTCTAAGCAAAGTACAGTAGACATTATGACTCTTTGTCAGAGAGTATACCCTTGTTCTCATTTTATTTTAATGTAAAACATATTTCTGAGATGAGCAACTCTACAATACATCAGTGTTCTATGGTGCAGTACATCTGACTACAGCAACATACATAAAAAGGCTTCCTACCTTTACAGTCCATGCCAAGTTGTTCAATTAGCAACATGAAATTCCTATAATTAGAGTAAGGTGACTCACAATCCTCTGAAGCTTCAGTTTTGGATGACTGACTTGAGTCAACAAAGTCATACATAGTTTTAATTTGCTTTTTGACCTACAAATAAATAATATACTATTTCAAAACGTCCCCCAAAATATTTATAAACTAGGTGAAGTGTAGAGAAGCAATAAACACTCATATTTTTATAAAAGCAAGAACAGGGTCCCTTGGGTGGCTCAGGCGGTGGAACATCCGACTCCCTTTGGGCTTGTGTCATGACCTCCTGGTTCCTGAGTTTGAGTCCCAGATTGCCTTCCACGCTGACGGCGCGGAGCCTGCTTGGGATTCTCTCTCTCCCTCTGCCCCTCGCCCACTTTGCCTGCTCTCTCTCAAAATAAATTTTAAAAATAAGTAAGTAAACATTTGAAAGCAAGACCATAGGTAGTTTTTAAAAGAACTGACTTTTATCAAAAAGACACCATTATCAATAGATAGTATTTCTAGGTAACTTTTTCACAGAAACTGTCTCTACAACAAAAAAAGATTTTCTATTTTTCCCTATATCTTTCATAAAGTACTTTTTACCACAGAATAATATTTCTAATAAATATTATTTATCAAAATAATATACTAAAATACAAATAAAATAAATACATAAAACAAAATTAGATTCTATATTTTTTTACCTTGTCCTTTTTATCACAAATTTTCTTTGCAGATCTGAAAAAACAAACAATTCTTGTCAGGCAAATATTAAATACTTTAAATACAAAGAATATCTAAACCTATTGTTTTTGAAACAAACTCTCTGCATTTGGAACTAATTTTCTACAAAGACCATTAAAAAATAGAGTAACATTAAACAACACAGAAAATACACTAATAATACTTTAACAAAGGATTAGATGTATCCAATTTTAGTATATGTGCTGACAAAGGGAGCACAACAAAGTACTAAATTTAGATCAAAACTAAGAAAAGCAATGGAAAATCATACTGCTGCTTGCATGATTTGATAGGAATGATACTTTCTTTGTTATCATTTACAATAAAAATTAGCTTTTAATGGCACTCAAACTTATTTGGAAAGTGCAAGTCCCCATGTGAAAGAAACCCCCTTTTGATAATCATGATATTAATGTCTCGAGGACTCACAATGTGACTACTATCTATGCATTATGATGAGCACTTTATGTGTCTTAAAGGTATTTTAAGCCTCACAACACTCCTATGAAGTAGGTTATTATATTGGGTATTTTACACAGGAAGAAAATAAGGCCTAGAAAGTCTGAGTAACTTGCCCCAGCCCATACAGCTGGTCAGGAGCACACTCTGAATTCACATCCAGGAAATGTGCCTTCAAAGAATGTGTTTTATAATACGTGCTGAAAGTAATATTGAAGTGTTCCTAAGTAATATGATAGCAAATGAATCTATATTGTTATTCAATTTCTAGTATAGTTATACATAACAATACATGAATCTTACACATATTTTTTAAATAAGAAGACTTTATACCTAGGCAACATTGGAAATCTACTTTCAATAAAGTATAGATTTGCTTCTTCTAGAGAAGTTCATCAACAGGCAGTCATTCATTCATTCATTCATTCATTCATTCACCTGTTTATTGCCACATTCAACACATACTTATCGAGCACACAATCTGTGTCAATGACACTGTTGGCACAAGAAGCGTGGTGTCTCTAATTTAGATCTTTATAATCCAAAAGGAATACTCTGTTATGGATTACTAGTTTATTTTCAATTATAAAGAAAAAAAATCGTCCCCTTTGCGCAGGTCTAAACAAATATTAACTTAATATAATCAGATACTTTAAAGTCTCCAAAAAAATCATAGCTATTCGTGATACTATCAAAGGCACTGAATATCTAAAATCATCAAGGAATGATTAGTTCTAGTCAGAGTGGCCAAAGTGTATATTATATATATATATATATATACATTTACATGTCTATTTTTTTAATCTGCACATTCAATTATCTGAGAATACCCCACTGTGGAACCAATTCTAAATGAACAACTTCTTCCACAAAACTACATCAATAGGAGTACTAAGGACAACTACTATAATCTTTAATGATTTTGGATTATAATCAACAAGCTTTCTAATAACTTGGAAATGCAAACATTAGTAAATAAAATAAGCATGTTTATCTCTGTTGACCATTTCGAACAGCAGAGAAACATACTCTGAAAGACCCCACCTTAGTATAAAAAGCAAAAGAAAATGCCTTTGCATTCCACATTCTTTTTCAATTATCATCCATTTCTCGATTACCTTTCCCAATTAAAATGTTCTAAGGAGTTGTTTACACTTATTCATACCAATCGAGCTTCCATGGTGACTACTGAAATAGCTCCTTACCTAAGTCGTTTACCTTCATCTTAACTTTTCAAGTAAAATGTTTGATAGGGCTGAGTATTTCTTGCTTTAGCTTATACCTACCTGTGCTACATCATTTTATCTCCACAAAAGGTAATCACTGCTAAAATTCCTTCACAGAGAAATAAAGAACTGATAGATTTTACCTTCCTTCATCCTGAGTGTTCTCACTGAAACGTCTGTCATCATTCATCTGTTGTAGACTACCAGTTGGGGAATAGGCCTTTTCAAATACTCGTGTAATCACAGATTCTGATGATGTCCATTTTTCATTTTCATCTTCCTTTAACTTCGTAATATGCAAAACAGGTTCACTACTTAAAAAAAATCCATTAAAAATCCATTAAAAAGCCAATGTTTTCTAATAATTTCACTGATAAAGAATAAAAAGACAATTTTCCTAAAATTCTGAATTTAACCATCTGGCTTAATTTATTAATTCTCAGAATAGTTACAAAGTACCAGCCAAATATAAGGAAATACACATCTGTTGCTTCAAACACAGATAAATACACAATTATAACACAATGTGATTTGTAAGAGCTGATGTATGAAAAGCTGTGATTGAGGACAAGAAATGCTTTATTGAAGAGGGAAAATAAACAAGAGCGGTCACCAGGAAAAGAAATGGGAGAAAACCGTTTCTTAGAGATTAGAAAGTGAGCACAAAGATTATATAGATGGAATATAGGTGCCTTGAAAGAGAAAGTATAAACTCTGAGGAATTTGGAAAAAAAGCATAAAATACATGGAAGCAAGTAGTAAGAAACCAGTCAGGAAAGAAATTCTGAAGAATCTTGAATATTACACTAAAAAGTTAGAGTTCTCTGCGAAAAGGCGGTGACTCTTAGAGATGAAATAATTGGATTTGCGCTATATTTTTGGTTTTGCTTTTAAATATAAAAATGCTTAATTTTAACGAAGTTTTAAATAGCATGAGGTCCCTAAAACATGAAAGAAGAAATTAGGGAAATATTTTAGGGGAAAAACTACTTTTGTTTTGTTGTGTTTTTGTTTTGTTTTGTTTTATTTAAATCGTTTATTTTCAAATTGGTTTACATAGAACACCCAGTGTTCATCCCAACAAGTGCCCTCTTCAATGCCCAACACCCCCTCTCCCCCCTCCCTCACCCTCAGTTTGTTCTTAGTCTTTGAGAGTCTCTTATGTTTTATCTCCCTCCCTCTCTGTGTCTTTTTTTCCTTTCTGCTCTTCCCCTCCCCCATGGTTTTTGCTAAATCTTTCAAAATCCACCTATGCAGTGGAAACATATGGCATCTATCTTCTTCTGACTGACTTATTTCACTTAACACAATACCCTCCAGTTCCATCCATGTTGCTACACATGGCCAGATTTCATTTTTCTCATTGCCACGTAGTAGTCCATTGGTATATATATATACACCACATCTTTATCCATTCGTCAGTTGATAAACACTTGGTCTCTTTCCATGATTTGGCTATTGTCGAAAGTGCTGCTATGAACATTGGGGAACACGTGCCCCTATGCATCGCACTCGTGTGTCTCTTTGATAGATTCCTAGCAGTGCTACTGCTGGGTCATAGGGTAGCTCTATTTTCATTTTTTTGAGGAACCTCCACACTGGGAAAAACTACTTTTAAAACACCCAATATGTCAGAGTGATATCAGTATCAGCACTGAATAAGCTATACTTCGTTGTGTCCCCTCACCTACAACAAACTGGCATCTATCCATCCACGGACTAAACTGCCTTTTTAGGAGCTGTGGGATCTAGCACCATATACCTAGGGACCTAGGCAAAGTCTTGCCTGCCCGTGAACTAGGTAACAGGCTTACATACTCCAGGTTAGGCTGTGGATCTAGCAGTAGCCCATAAACTGCCCCAGCCCCTCCCTCTCAGCCACATCTGGGAGTCCCTAGAAAATGCTGTCTAAGATAATCACCCATGGATGAGAGAGCCTTTTTGGAAAACCAGGTTTCTGGCAGAGAATTTCCAGCACACCACTGGAGCAAAAATATCAGGTTTGGACACATCAAAGAGGTAGTCACTAAAGACTGGAGGAGGTGACTGCTACTTCAAATGCAAAGACAGCGATGCAAAATTGCAAGGAATACAAAATAGTAAGGAAATAGGATACCACCAAAGGATCACAATAATCTTTTCATAATCAATCCAAAACACACGGAGATCTGTAATTTCTTGAAAAGAGAATTCAAAAGAGCACTTTGAAGGAAACTCAATGAGCTACAAGAAAACACGAAAAGCCCATTCAGTACAATCAGAAAAATACTGTATGAATAAAATGAGAAGTTTAGAAAGAGCTGGAAATAGTATAAATAACTAAACAAAAATCCTGGAGCTGAAGAGTATAATGAATGAGATGAAAAAAAGCAAGAGTGATCATTGACAGGAAAATGGATGAAGCAAAAAAAACAACAACAGTGAATTGAAAGACAACAACTTTCAAATTATCCGATCAGCATAGAACAAAGTGAAAAAAATGAAAAAGACTGAGGAAAGACTGTGTTTGCAAGTGAACCGTCCTAAGGCTATTAGCATTTCTCTCCAGAAACCTTACCAGCCAGGAGTAAGTGGGATCACATATTCAAAGTGCTGAGAAAGACGACTACCAATCAAGAATACTTTACTCAGCAAAATTATCCTTCAGAAATCAACCAAGAGAGATAAATTTGATATACCACATTAACAGAATAAAAAAAATTAGATGATCATCCCAATATGTGCAGAAAAAGCATTTGACAAAATTCAACATCTTTTTACGATAAAAACTCTCAATGAAGCGGGTACTGGATTCTCACACCTAAACATATGAAGTCCAATATGATAAGCCCACAGCTGATATCATATGCAGTGGTCCAAAACTGAAAGCTTTTACTCTAAGTTCAAGAACAATGCGAAGCTGCCCACTTCACCACTCCTATTCAACATGACAACCCAAATCCTAGCCAGAGCAGTCAGAAACGAAAAAGAAATAAAAGACATCCAAATCGGAAAGGAAGAAATGAAACTGTCTTTGTTTGCAGATGATATGATCTTTATATAGATAATCCTGAAGATACCACGAACAGGCTGCTAGAACTAGTAAACATGAAGGCTAAAATCAACATAAAGATGCAGGGGTGCCTGGGCGGCTTAGTCAGTTCAGCTTCTGAATTCAGTTAAGATCAGATAAGCTTCTAAGCTTCCGAAAGTTAAGCTTCTGTGCTGATAGCTCAGAGCCTAGAGTCTGCTTTGGATTCTATGTCCTGTCTCTCTCTCTCTCTGCCCCTCCCCTGCTCAGGCTCTCTCTCTGTCTGTCTCTCTATCAAAACTAATATTAAAATAAACAGTTTTTAAATTTTTTAACGTTTATTTATTTTTGAGAGAGAGAGAGAGAGACAGGGCATGAGCAGGGGAGGGGCAGAGAGAGAGGGAGACACAGAATCCGAAGCAGGTTCCAGGCTCTGAGCTGTCAGCACAGAGCCCGACTCGGGGCTCGAACTCACAGACCGTGAGATCATGACCTGAGCCGAAGTCGGCTGCTTAACCAACTGAGCCAGCCGGGTGTCCCTAAAATAAACTGTTTTTAAATTACACAATCAACATAAAGAAATCACTTGCAGTTCTATATAATAACAATGAAATATAAAGGAAGCATCCCATTTACAAAAACATCAAAAAGAACAAAGTACTTAGGAATGAATTTGATCAAGGACGTGAAAGATATATATATATATATATATATATATATATATATATATATAGTAAAAACTACACGACTTTGATAAAAGAAACGGCAGACACACAAACAAATGGGATATCTTTATGGATTAGAAACATTAATATCATTAAATATCCGCATTACTCAAAACCACCTATAGATTCAATGCAATCCTTGTCAAAATTCCACTGACATTTTTCACAGAAATAGGAAAAACATTCCTCGAATTTGTAAGGAACAAAAAACACCCCAAATAGCCAAAGTGATCCTAAGAAAGGCGGACAAAACTGGAAGCATCACACTTCCTGTTTTCGAACTACTACAAAGCTAAAGCAATAGACACCATATTGAACTTGCAAAAACACAAACACAAAGATGAATGAAACAGAATCAAGAACCCGGAAATAAACCCATGCATAAAGTCAACTAAAAGTTGTTACGAGACTCTAGAATACTCAAAAGAGAAAACGTAATCTCTTCAAGAAAGGATGCTGAGAAAACTGGATAGCCACACGCAAAAGAATAAAACCGTACTCCTACCTTACACCACTCCCAAAAATGAACCGAAACTCAAATAAAGGCTTCTATGTAAAACCTTAAACCATAAAACTCCTAGAAGAAAACATACGAAAGAAGCTCCTTGACCTTAATCTCAGCAATGATTTCAGATATGACACCCAAAGTACAACCAACAAAAGTGAAAACACTCAAGGAATAAACAATGTTTCTGCACAGCAAAAGAAACAAGCAACATAACAAAAAGCCAACCTACAGAAAGGATGAAAATATTTGCAAACCACAAATATGAAAAACGTCAATCTCTAAAATGTAAGGGATTCATACATTTCAATAGCAAAAAAATAAAATAAAATAATACAGTTAAAAACAGGGTAAGGCACCTTAACAGACATGTCTCCTCAGAAGATATTCAAATGGCCGATGGGACACAAAAAGGTGCTCAATATCACTATTCATCAGGGAAAAGCAAATCAAAACTACCGTGATATATATCACTTGGACCCATTAAAATGCCTATTATCAACAAGACAATAGATACCGTTGGCAAGGATGTACAGAAAAGGAAATCCTGGTACTGTTGTGGACTGTACTTTGGTACAGTCACTATGGAGAACAGTATGGTGGTTCCTCAAAGAACTAAAAATAGAAACTCCATACGATCCAATAATCCCATTTCTGGGTATGTATCTTAAAGAAATGAAATCCTGACCTCTGCAGCCCTGTGTGTATTACAGCATTACTTACAAGAGTCAAGAAACAACCTAAGCATCCATCAATGGATCGGTGGATTAGAAAATATGGTATGTATTTACAATGGAATATTTTCAGCGGGAGACAAGAAGGAATTCCTGCCATTTGTGACAACATGAGTGAAACTTGAGGGCATCATATGCTGAGTGAAAATAAGGCAGACACACGAAGACAAATACTGTATGAGCTGACTTATAGGTGGAATCTTAAAAAAGACAAATTCACAGACACAGAACAGACTGGTGGTTGCCAGGGGTAGGAGGCTGTGAGAAATGGGTAGATAATTGGTCACAGGGTACAAACTGTCTTTTACAAGATTATTAAGTTCTGGAGATCTAATGCGATTACAGTTAACAATCTTGTATTGTATATTTGAAAGCTGCTCAAAGGGTAGATCATCACAATAAAGAAACGATAATTATGTGAGGTGATGGAAGCAGTAACACTACTGCGGAAATCATTTTACAACATAAAACTGTATCAAATTAATACAGGTATACCTTACAGATACACAGTAGTATGTTAATTATACCTCGATAAATTGGAAAAACTTCAAAAATTCAAAAGTACTCATATGTCATTACATATCACCCCAAGTAGCAATAACCTGATTAGTTACGCTTTTGTTTGAAAAAAATGATTTGTGGTGACTAAGTGGCTCAGTGCATTAAGCGGATGACTTTGGCTTAGGTTGTGATCAAACGGTTGTGGGCTCAAGGCCACATCAGGCTCTAAGCTGACAGCCCAGAGCCTGGAACCTACTTTGGAAACTTTATCTCCCTCTCTCTCTGCCCCAACATATTCTCACTTTGTCTCTCTCTCTCAAATATGAGTAAACGTTAAAAAATTTTTTTTAATGATTTGGTAACTTCTGTAGACATTTAGCCAAGTATCTAATCCTAATATAAAAAACTGGATTTACCAAAAAGAAAATGATAATTACTTTTTTGGACAAAATGCATGCAAGAGAATATTATTATCACATAACTCCATAAATTTCCAAAAAGAAATACATTTCCCACAGATTATTTAGGACTTAAACATGAGCCCCTAGAGCACCAAAAACAAAAACAAAACTGGCAATTATTTCTTTAAAAAACTGTTATACAGGTAACTTTTCTAATTGAAATAACATCCAAGAAAAGAAGGATCTTCCTGAAAGCAATTATTAAACAATTCCTCTTGACCCAAACATCAAAAATACTCCTTTAATTGTAGAACATGAAGTAGCTTTCATTTTGAACACAGGCAATAGAAGCAAATTTTAAATAGAAAATATCTGGTTAAAGTCACCTCAAACTTAGAACAACAACAACCAGAAAAACCCTACCATGTAGCCATGGTAATAAGTAGTCACTGGAAACAGTTTTAAATGTGCTTATCAATGACCACCAGCCTTACTCACCAACCAATGAATTTCAGCTCCTTCCTTCTGATAGTAAGCCAAGATGGGACAAAATCACTCCAATGCAATGTCTCGGAGTGCCAGCCAATCAACAACAGTCTCACCCAAATAGCGATGGTGCTTCAGATGATGATACCATTTAATTCTCTGAATGTCCACCAATCCTTAATCTCCACTCTTCCCCACACCCTGTATAAGAAAAGCAGACTGGGGCGCCTGGGTGGCTCAGTTGGTTGGGCGTCTGACTCCAGCTCAGGTCATCATCTCTCATTTCAAGAGTTCAGATTGACGCCTTCAGATTGAAAGTGAGGGGATGGAGAACTATCTACCATGCTACTGGAAGTCAGAAGAAAGCTGGAGTGGCCACACTTATATCAGACAAACTAGACTTTAAAGCAAAGGCTGTCACAAGAGATAAAGAAGGGCGCTATATAATAATAATAATCACAGAGACTATCCAGCAGGAAGAGCTAACAATTATAAATGTCTACGTGCCGCCGAATTCGGGGGAACTCAAATTTGTAAAACAATTCATTACAAACATAAGAAATCTTATTGATAAAAATGTGCTAATTGCAGGGGCCTTTAATTCTCCACTTACAACACTGGATAGATCAACTAGACAGAGAATCACCATAGAAACAAAGACCCTGAACGACACGTTGGAACAGATGGGCCTGACTGGCATTTTCAAGCCTCTACATCCATAGCAAAGGAATTTACATTCTTCTCAAATACACACGGTACATCTTCCAAGACTGACCTCATACTGGGGCGCAAAGAAGCTCTCAATAAATATAAAAGAACTGAGATCATACCGTGCACACTTTCCGATCACAGTGCTATGAAACTTGAAATCAACCACAGGAAAAAGTCTGGAAAATCCCGAAAAACATGAAGTCTAAAGAACAACCTAATAAAGAATGAATGGGTCAAGCAAGCAATTAGAGAAGAAATTTTTAAAAATATGGAGGAGGAGGGGCCAACATGGCGGAGGAGTAGGAGGACCCGCTGCTCTCCGGTGTCTCTTAAACTAAAAAGAACTAAAACCGAGGGACTCTCAGTCCCAGAGATCTGAAGGAAGAAGAGTTGGAGGCTACAGGGAAGAGAACACAAAATCCAGAAAATCCTGGGAGATTGAGTGAGTGCAATCTGGGAGAAAGAAAGAGAGCCTCAGAGGTGCGGATGCGGTGAGTGGGCCCCAGGCCCTGGGCCCCTTCCTCCGAAAGACAAGGGGAAGAGAAAGAGCAGCAGGGAAGGTACCTCGAACTGGAGCGGAGAGGGAGCTTATCAACCAGTCCCTATCTGAGAGGCTTTTTGGAGAGAAGGTCCATTGCAAAGCTTTCTTCACTCCGGAGCCAGAGACACTGTCCCAGTCCGAGACACGGAGAGGCGCCACGCCATCACTGGATCGGTGCTGAGTCAGGGACGCGATGTAAATAGGGAAAACTGGGCGTACAAGGAGCTCGCAAGCACCCAGCAGGCCGTACTGCCCCTGCAACCCTGACCAAGTCGAGGACGGATACAGAGGAGTGTTCTGAGACCCCAGGTCCTTAAAGAGAGGCTAGGGGGAGCCATTGTGGTCGCACTGGTGCTGAGTCAGAAACTAAATTTACGTAAGGAATGGCGATCAGAGAGAGTTAAAGGAACTCAGATGAGCGTGCAGATTGCTACCGCCTAGCAAATTGAACTGTGCTGGTAACCTGGATACAGCTGAGGACGGAAACTGAGGAGTGATCTGAGACTGTGCATCCGTGAGGAGTGATCTGACACTGTTGTGGCTGCAAGGACGCCATTGTGGTTGCGCACTCCCACAAAGCCAAACCCAAGGACTCCACTCCCCAGCGGTGGAGGCGGGACCCGCCTACACCACACCACTCCCCTCCTCATATGGGAGACGCCCTTCTGCAGGAGTGGTTGCTGCGGAAACACGAATACTGCAGCATTGCCTGGATTAATTCTAGGGCAAATCTTCGATTTTAGATATATTCTCCCTCTTCTCCTTCCTATCCCCTCCATACCTCTAAACAGTCACCTGGGGGTTTTGGTTTGCTTAAACAGACATTTCACCCACTCTCTCAATGCATGTTCTACACTTCCCTCTTTAATTTCCTATCTCTCTCAATGGAACAGTCAGACCACATAGTGCATCTGGGCAACATCTAACTTCATTTCTCTTTCCTCACATCATTCCTTATTTTGATTTCTCTCTTGCGGGATCAAGTCTTCTAATCTCTCTACCCGGTCAAAGTTCAATTTCTATTTCTCCTCACACTTGTTGCTACGCTATGTATGCTCTACCATCAGTAGACCGCAACCCTATCATTATACTGTAACTGGTACGTCAGGTCACATGCCTCCAAGAGTGTCGTTCGTTAATCTTTTTTACGCTGTGATTTGTTTGTCTGTATTATTGGTCAGTACCGTTGAGAGTTTGCTTGTCGGGCTGACCCTTGTCCTTTCCAGGGAGAACTAGGAAATAAACCAATACACACCTAGCCAAAATGAAGAAACGGAAGATCTCCCCTCAGAAGACTGTACAGGAAATAGTGACAGCACAAGAAATGATGAAAGCAGACATAAGCAACTTAAAAGAACAAGAATATAGAATGATAAACATAAATATACTCACTGGGCTTGAAAAAAGCATAGAAGAAAGCAGGGGGACTCTAGAGGCAGGGATAAAGGTCCTAAAAAATGGTCTGGAGGAAATAACAATGCTTCAAATGAGGTGCAAAACAAACTGGAGGCGGCTACAGTGAGGATTGAAGAGGCAGAAGAGAGACTAGGGGAATTAGAAGATAAAATTACGGAAAAGCAGGAAGCAGAGAAAAAGAGAGAGAAACTGATTCAGGAACAGGAAAGGAGAATTCGAGAGCTGAGTGATGCAATCAAATGGAATAATATCCGTATTATAGGAATTCCAGAAAAAGAAGAGAGAGAGAAAGGAGTCGAAGGGAAACTTGAAAAATCATCGCTGAGAACTTCCCCAACATGAAGAAGGAAATGGGCATTGAAGTCCAAGAGGCAGCGAGAACTCCCTCAGACGTAACCCGAATAGACCCTCAGAACGACACATCATAGTGAAGCTGGGAAGATACAAAGACAAGAGAGAATTCTGAAAGCAGCTAGGGATAAATGGGCCTTGACTTACAAAGGCAGACACATTAGGGTAGTAGCGGACTTATCTACATTGACTTGGCAAGCCAGAAAGGAATGGCAGGAAATCTTCAATGTGATGAACAGGAAGGATATGCAGCCAAGAATCCTTTACCCAGACAGTCTGCCATTCAAAATGGATGGAGAGATAAAGGTTTTCCCAAACAAACAAAACAAAATCTGAAGGAATACATGACAAATAAACCAATCTTACGAGAGATCCTCAGGGGGACTCTATGAAGAAAAGGTTGCAAAGAACTCTATGAAGGAAAGGTTGCACCAGAGACTTCCTTAAAAGCATGAAACCTACAGATAACACCGTGACTCTAAACCCATAGTTTTCAATATTAACGCTGAATGTAAACGGACTAAACTCTCCATTAAAAGACACAGGGTAACAGAATGGATTAAAACACAAACTCATCTATCTGCTGTCCTCAAGAGACCCATTTTTGACCTGAGGACACCTTCAGATTGAAAGTAAGGAGGATTGAGAACCATCTACCATGCTACGGGAACTGAGAGGAAAGCTGGAGTAGCCACACTTATATCAGACAAACTAGACTTTAAAGTCAAAGATGTAAAAAGAGATGAAGAAGGGCATTATATAATAATCATAGGGACTATCCAGCAGGAAGTGCTAACAATTATAAATATCTATGCACCAAATTCTGGGGCGTCCAAATTTGTAAAGCAACTAATTACAAACATAAGCCATCTTATTGATAAAAATGTCTAGCTGCAGGGGACCTTATACCCCACTCACAGTGTTGGATAGATCCACTAAAAAGAATCACCTTAGAACAATGGACCTGAATGACACATTGGAACAGATGGGGCTGACGGATATCTTCAGGGCTCTCCACCCAGAAGCAAAGGAATTTACATTCTTCTCAAATGCACATGGTACATTTTCCAAGACAGACCATATTTTTGGGACAGAAGGAAGCGCTGAATAAATATAAAAAAACTAAGATCATCCATGCCACACTTTCAAATCACAATGCTTTGAAACTAGAAAGCAACCACAGGAAAAAGTATAGAAAACCCCAATAAACATGGAGGCTAAAGAACAACCTACTAAAAGACGGGTGGGTCACCAAGCAATCAGAGAAGAAATTTAAAAATACATGGAAACAAATGAAAATGAAAATACAACAATCCAAATTCTTTGGGATGCAGCAAAGGCAGTCCTGAGAGGGAAATATATTGCAGTCCAGGCCCATCTCAAGAAACAAGAAAAATCACTAAACACAAAATTCTAACAGCACACCTAAGGAACTAGAAGCAGAACAGCTAAGACAAAACAAACCCAGCAGAAAGAGAGAAATAACAAAGATCACGGCGCAAAATTAATCATATGGAAACAGAAAAAGTAGTGGAACAGATCATGAAACCCAGACCTGGTTCTTTGAAAAAATAAACAAAATTGATAAACCTCTAGCCAGGCTCCTCGAAAAGGAAAGAGAGAGAACCCAAATCGATCAAATCACGAACAAAAAATGGAGTGATTACAACCAATCCCTCAGAAACACAAGCAATCATCAGAGGAATATTATGAAAAACTACATGCCATCAAATGAAACAACCTGAAGAAAGAGACAAATTCCTAAACAGCCACACCTAACAAAACTCACATGAGAAGAAATAGAAAACTTGAACAGACCCATAACTAGTGAAGAAATTGAATCACTTATCAAAAATCTCCCAGCAAATACGAGTCCTGGACCAGATGGCTTCCCTGGGGAATTTTACCAGACATTTAGAACAGAGTTAATACATATCCTCCTGAAGCTGTTCCAAAAAATTGAGATGGAAGGAAAACTCCCAGACCCATTCTATGAAGCCAGCATCACTTTGATTCCCAAACCAGAGAGAGACCCAGCAAAAAAAGAGAATTAGAGGCCAATAGGCTTGATGAACATGGATGCAAACATTCTTAACAAGATATTAGCAAATAGAATCCAACAGCATATAAAAAGAATTAACTGCCATGATCAAGTAGGATTCATCCCTGGGTGGCAGGGATGGTTCACCATTCGCAAGTCAATCAATGTGATACATCACATTAACAAAAGAAAAGATAAGAACCATATGATCTTGACAATTGGTGCAGAGAAAGCATTTGACAAAATACAACATCTCTTCTTAATAAAAACTCTCGAGAAAGTCGGGATAGAAGGAACATACTTAGGCATCATAAAAGCCAGTTATGAAAAGGCAACAGCTAATATCAACCTCAATGGGGAAAAACTGAGAGCCTTCCCCCTGAGATCAGGAACACGACAGGGATGTCCAGTCTCACCACGGCTATTTAACATAGTGTTGGAGGTCCTAGCATCAGCAATCAGACAAGAAAAATAAAAGGCATCACGATAGGCAAGGATGAAGTCAAACTTTCACTTTTGCAGATGACATGATACTCTACATGGAAAACCCAACAGAATCCACCAAAAGCCTACTAGAACTGATCCATGAATTCGGCAACGTTGCAGGGTACAAAATCAATGTACAGAAATCGGTTGCATTCCTTTACACGAACAATGAAGCAATAGAAAGAGAAATAAAGAAGTGAATCCCATTCACAACTGCACCAAAACCCATCAAATACCTAGGAATAAACCTAACCAAAGATAGGAAATATCTCTACGCTGAAAACTATAAAACACTTATGAAGGAAATTGAGGAAGCCACAAAGAAAAACATCCCATGCTCATGGATTGGAAGAATAAATCTTGTTAAAATGGCAATACTGCCCAAAGCAATCTACACACTCAGTGCAATCTCAATCAAAACTGCACCAGCATTCTTCTCAAAGCTAGAGCAAACAATCCTAAATTTGTTTGAAACCACAAAACACCCCGAATAGCCAAAGTAATATTGAAGAAGAAAAGCAAATCCGGAGGCATCACAATCCCAGATTTTAACCTCTACCACAAAGCCATTGTCATCAAGACAGCATGGTATTGCCACAAAAACAGACACATAGATCAATGGTATAGAATAGAGAACCCAGAAATGGACCCACAAGTATCTGGCCAACTAATCTTTGACAAAGCAGGAAAGAGAATCCAATGGAAAAAAGGCAGCCTCTTTAACAAATGGTGCTGGGAGAACTGGACAGCAACATGCAGAAGAATGAAACCGGACCACTTCCTTACACTACTCACAAAAATAAACTCTCAATGGATGAAGGACCTGAATGTGAGACAGGAAACCATCAAAATCCTAGAGGAGAAAGCAGGAAAAAACCTCTTTGACCTGAGCCGCAGCAATTACCTACGCGACACATCTCCAAAGGAGAGAGAATTCAAAGCAAAAACGAAGTACTGGGACCTCATCAAGATACAAAAACTTCTGCAAGGCAAAAGAAACAACAACAACAAACTGATAGGCAACAACGGAATGGGAAAAGATCATGGCAAATGACATATCGGATAAAGGACTAGTCTATAAAACCTATAAAGAACCTACCAAACTCCACACCCAAAAAGCGAAAAATCCAGTGAAGAAATGAGTGGAAGATATGATTAGAAACTTTTCCAAAGAAGATAGACTTCTCCAGAGGCCAACAGACACATGAAACGATGCTCAATGCCACTCATCATCAAGGAAATACAAATCAAAACCACACTGAGACATCACCTCACAGCAGTCAGAGTGGCTAAAATAAACAAATCAGGAAACTGTAGATGCTGGCAGGGATGTGGAGAAGCAGGAACCCTCCTACACTCTTGGTGGGAATGCAAACTAGTGCAGCCTCTCTGGAAAACAGTGCGGAGGTTCCTCAAAAAAAAAAGAAAAAAGAAAATACAGCTACCCTATGACTCAGCAATAGCACTGCTAGGAATCTATCAAAGAGACACACGAGTGCTGATGCAAAGGGGCATGTGTAACCCAATGTTCATAACAGTACTTTAGACGATAGCCAAAACATGGAAAGAGACCAAGTGTCCATCTAGTGACGAATGGATAAAGAAGATGTGGTATATATATACAATGGAATACTACGTGGCAATGAGAAAAAATGGAATCTGGCCATGTGTAGCAACATAGATGGAACTGGAGGGTATTTTGTTAAGTGAAATAAGTCAGTCAGAAAAAGACTGATACCATATGTTTCCACCCATAGGTGGATTTAGAGAGACTTAAGAAAAACCATGGGAGAGGGGAAGAGGGGGGAAAAAAAGCAACAGAGAGGGAGAGAGTCATAAATAAGACATTCTCAAAGACTAAGAACAAACCGAGAGTGAGGGTGGTATAGGAGGGGGGAGGGTGGGTGACGGGCATTGAAGGGCACTTGTTGGGATGATCACTGGGTTTTATATGGAAACCAATGGAAAATAAATTATAAAATAAAAAAAATATGGAAACAAATGAAAATTAAAATACAACAATTCAAACCCTTTGGGATGCGACAAAGGCAGTCCTGAGAGGAAAATATATTGCAATCCAGACCAATCTCAGGAAATAAGAAAAATCACGAACACAAAATCTAACAGCACACCTTATGGAACTAGAAGCGGGACAGCAAATACATCCAACCAGCAGAAAGAGAGAAATAACAAATATCAGGGCAAAAATCAATAACATAGAAACCAAAAATGTAGTGGAACAGATCAATGAAACCAAGAGCTGGTTCTTTGAAAAAAATAAACAAAAGTAATAAAACCTCTAGCCAGATTTCTCAAAAAAAAAAAAATAAGAGAGAGAGAGAGGACCCAAATAGATAAAACCAAGAATGAAAAGGAGTGATTACAACCAATCCCTCAGAAATACAATTATCAAGGAATACTATGAAAAATTATATGCCATCAAAATGGACAACCTAGAAGAAATGGACAATTCCTAAAAAGCCAACACTACCGA
>JAINVK010001206.1:0-20114 GCA_030068075.1 Paguma larvata
GAGTAAACCGTACGGCTCTTTGCTGCTGTTCTGCGCATTCAGGTTTTAACCGTGCTATCTAAGTGAAACAGGAGGTTAACTCAGTGAGGCACTCGCCAAAGTGTTCCTTCCAGAGTGGAGTATGTAGCAATTTGCTGCCTGTTCTGCGCATTCATTTCTTAACCGTGCAATCTAAAAGAAACGAGAGGTTAGTTCAATGAGGCACTCGCCAATGTGTTGTTTCCCAGAATAAAGCATATGGCTCTTTGCTGCTAGTTCTGCGCATTGAGTTTTTAACGTGCTACCTAAGTGAAAACAAGAGGTTGTTCAATGAGGCACTGCCACAGTGTTGGCTCACAGAGTGGAGTGTATAGCACCTTGCTGCCTGTTCTGCACATTCAGTTCCTAACTGTGCTACCTAAATGAAACAAGAGGTTAGTTCAGTGAGGCACTCGCCACTGTGTTGTTTCACAGAGTAAAGCGTACGGCTCTTTGCTGCTACTTCTGCGCATTCAGGTTTTAACCGTGCTACCTAAATGAAACAAGAGGTTAATTCAGTGAGTCACTCGCCACTGTGTTGTTTCAGAAGTAAAGCGTATCGTTCTTTGCTCCTTGTTCTACGCTTTCAGTTTTTAACCGTGTACCTAATTGAAACAAGAGCTTAGATCAAGGAGGCACTCGCCACACTGTTGGTTCACAGAGTGGAGTGTATGGCACCTTGCTGCCCGTTCTTCGCATTCAATTCCTAGCATGCTACCTAAATGAAACAAGAGGTTAGTTCAGTGAGGCACTCGCCACTGTGTTGTTTCACAGAGTAAAGCGTATGGCTCCTTGCTGCTTGTTCTGCGCATTCAGTTTTAACCGTGCTACCTAAGGGAAAGAAGAGGTTAGTTCAATGAGGCCCTCGCCACTGTGTTGTTTCACAGAGTAAAGCTTAGGGTTCTTTGCTGCTCATTCTGCGCATTCAGTTTTTTACCGTGCTATCTAAGTGAAACAAGAGGTTAGTTCAGTGAGGCACTCGCAAGTGTTCCTTCACAGAGTGGAGTATGTAGGCATTTGCTGCTGTCCTGCGCATTTCAGTTCTTAACCGTGCTAACTAAAGAAACGAGAGGTTAGTTCAATGAGGCACTCGCCACTGTGTTGTTTCCAGAATAAAGCATATGGCTCTTTGCTGCTAGTTCTGCGCATTGAGTTTTTTAACCGTGCTACCTAAGTGAAACAAGAGGTTAGTTCAGTGAGGCACTCGCCACAGTGTTTCACAGAGGAAAGCCTATGACTCTTTGCCGCTTGTTGTGCGCATTCAGGTTTTACCGTGCTACCTAATGAAACAGAGGTTTGTTCATTGAGGCACTCGCCACAGTGTTGGTTCACAGAGTGGAGTGTATAGCACGTTGATGCTGTTCTGGCATTCAGTTCTACAGTGCTATCTAAATGAAACAAGAGGTTAGATCAGTGAGGCACTCGCTACTGTGTTGTTTCACAGAGTAAAACATAAGGCTCTTTGCTGCTAGTTCTAGGCATTCAGTTTTTAACCGTGCTATGTAAATTAAACAAGAGGCTGGTTCAGTGAGGCACTCGTCACTATGTTGTTTCACACAGTAAAGCGTATGGCTCTTTGCTGCTGGTTCTGCGCATTCAGTTTTTAACCGTGCTACTAAATGAAACAAGAGGTTAGATAAGTGAGGCACTCTCAACTGTGTTGTTTCACAGAGGAAAAACGTAAGGCTCTTTGCTGCTAGTTCTAGGCATTCAGTTTTTAACCGTGCTACCTAAATGAAACAAGAGGTTAGTTCAGTGAGGCACTCGCCAAAGTGTTTTTTCCTAGAGTAAATCGTATGGCTCTTTGCTGCTAGTTCTGTGCATTCAGTTTTAACCGTGCTATCTAAATGAAAGACGAGGTTAGTTCAGTGAGGCACTCACCACTGTGTTGTTTCACAGAGTAAAGCTTATGGCTCTTTGCTGCTTGTTCTGCGCATTCTGTTTTTAACCGTGCTACCTAAGTGAAACAAGAGGTAATTTCAATGAGGCACTCATCACAGTGTTGATTCACAGAGTGGAGTGTATAGCACCTTGCTGCACGTTCTGCGCATTCAATTCCTAGCATTGCTACCTAAATTAAACAAGAGGTTAGTTCATTGAGGCACTCGCCACTGTGTTGTTTCACAGAGTAAAACGTAGGCTCTTTGCTGGTAGTTTTTTCGCATTCAGTTTTTAACCGTGCTTCCTAAATGAAACAAGAGGTTAGTTCAGTGAGGCACTCGCCACAGTGTTGGTTCACAGAGTAAAGCGTATGGCTCTTTGCTGCTAGTTCTAGTCATTCAGTTTTTAACCGTGGTACGTAAATGAAACAGGTTAGTTCAGTGAGGCACTCGCCGCTGTGTTGTTTCACAGAGTAAAGCGTATGGCTCTTTGCTGCTAGTTCTGCGCATTCAGGTTTTAAACCGTGCTATCTAAGTGAAACAGGAGGTTAGCTCAGTGGGCACTCGCCAAGTGTTCCTTCACAGATGGAGTATGTAGCAATTTGCTGCCTGTCCTGCGCATTCAGTTCTTAACCGTGCTAACTAAGAAACGAGAGGTTTTCAATGAGGCACTCGCCACTGTGTTGTTTTCCCAGAATAAAAGCGTATGGCTTTGCTGCTAGTTCTGCGCATTGAAGTTTTTAACCGTGCTACCTAAGTGAAACAAGAGGTTAGTTCAAAGAGGCACTCGCCACAGTGTTGGTTCACAGAGTGGAGTGTATAGCACTTGCTGCCTGTTCTGCGCATTCAGTTCCTAATAGTGCTACCTAAATGAAACAAGAGGTTAGTTCAGTGAGGCACTCGCAACAGTGTTGATTCACGAGGAAAGCCTATGACTCTTTGCCGCAAGTTCTGCGCATTCAGGTTTTTACCGTGCTTCCTAAATGAAAAAAGAGGTTAGTTCAGTGAGGCACTCGCCACTGTGTTGTTTCACAGAGTAAAGCCTATGGCTCTTTGCTGCTTGTTCTGCGCATTCAGTTTTTAACCGTGCTACTAAGGGAAACAAGAGGTTATTTCAATGAGGCCGTCGCCACGTGTTTTTTCACAGAGTAAAGCGTACGGCTCTTTGCTGCTTAGTTCTGCGCATTCAGTTTTTTACCGTGCTACCTAAGTGAAGCAAGAGGTTAGTTCAGTGAGGCACTCGCCAAAGTGTTCTTTCACAGAGTGGAGTATGTAGCAATTTGCTGCCCAGTTCTGCGCATTCAGTTCTTAACCGTGCTAACTAAAAGAAACGAGAGGTTATTTCAGTGAGGCACTCGCACTGTGTTGTTTCACAGAGTAAAGCGTAGGCTCTTTGCTGCTACTTCTGCGCATTCAGTTTTTACCGTGCTACCTAAATGAAAAAAGAGGTTAGTTCATTGAGACACTCGTCACAGTGTTGGTTCACAGAGTAGAGTGTATAGCACTTGATACCTGTTCTGTGCATTCAGTTCCTAACAGTGCTACCTAATGAAACAAGAGGTTAGTTCAGTGAGGCACTCGCCACTGTGTTGTTTCACAGAGTAAAACATAAGGCACTTTGCTGCTAGTTCTAGGAATTCAGTTTTCACCTTGCTAACTAATTGAAACAATAGGTTAGTTCAATGAGGCACTCGCCAAAGTGTTCATCACAGAGTGGTGTAGTATCACTTTGCTCCTGTTCTTCACATTCAGTTCTAACAGCGCTACCCAAATGAAACAAGAGGTTAGTTCAGTGAGGCACTCGCCACTGTGTTGTTTCACATAGTAAAGCGTATGTCTCTTTGCTGCTTGTTCTGCGCATTTCAATTTTTAACTGTGCTACCTAAGGGAAACAAGATGGTAGTTCAATGAGGCTCTGCCACTGTTTTTTTCACAGTGTAAAGCGTACGGCTCTTTGCTGCACTTCTGCGCATTCAGTTTTTTACCGTGCTATCTAAGTGAAAACAAGAGGTTAGTTCAGTGAGGCACTCACCAAAGTGTTCCTTCACAGAGTGGAGTATGTAGCATTTGCTGCCTATCTTGCGCATTCAGTTTTAACCGTGCTAACTAAAAGAAACGAGAGGTTTGTTCAATGAGGCACTCGCCACTGTGTTGTTTCCCAGAATAGCATATGGCTCTTTGCTGCTAGTTCTGCGCATTGAGTTTTTAACCGTGCTACCTAAGTGAAACAAGAGGTTAGTCAGTGAGGCACTCGCCACAGTGTTGTTTCACAGAGTGGAGTGTATAGCAGTTGATGCCTGTTCTGCGCATTCAGTTCCTAACAGTACTATCTAATGAAAACAAGAGGTTAGTTCAGTGAGGCCTCGCTACTGTGTTGTTTCACAGAGTAAAACATAAGGCTCTTTGCTGCTAGTTCTAGGCATTCAGCTTTAACCGTGCTATGTAATTAAACAAGAGGCTGGTTCAGTGAGGCACTCGTCACTGTGTTGTTTCACAGAGTAAGCGTATGGCTCTTTGCTGCTGGTTCTGCGCATTCAGTTTTAACCGTGCTACCTAAATGAAACAAGAGGTTAGTAAGTGAGGCACTCGCAACTGTGTTGTTGCACAGAGGGAAAACGTAAGGCTCTTTCGCTGCTAGTTCTAGGCATTCAGTTTTTTTTAAACCGTGCTACCTAATGGAATCAATGAGGTTGATTCAATGAGGCAATCGTCACAGTGTTGATTCACAGAGTGGAGATGTACCACTTTGTCTCCCTGTTTCTTCGCATTCAGTTCTTAACGGCACTACCTAAATGGAAACAAGAGTTAGATCATTGAGGCAATCGCCACAGGGTTGGTTCATCAGAGTGGAGTGTATAGCACCTGGCTTGGCCCGTTCTGCGCATTCAATTCCTAGCATTGCTACCACTATGAAACAAGAGGTTAGTTCAGTGAGCACTCGCCACTCTGAGTTGTTTCACAGGAGTAAAGCGTATGGCTCTTTGCTGCTAGTTCTGCGCATTCAGTTTTTTTATACCGTGCTACCTAAGTGAAACAAGAGGTTAGTTCAGTGAGGCCCTCGCCACTGTGTTGTTTAACACAGTAAAGCCGTACGGCTCTTTGCTGCTAGTTCTGCGCAGTCAGGTTTTACCCCGTGCTTATCTAAGGTGAAAAGCAGGAGTTAGTTCAGTTGAGGCACTCGCCAAAGTGGTTCCTTCACAGAGTGGAGTATGTAGCATTTGCTGCTGTTCTGCGCATTCAGTTCTTAACCCGTGCTATCGAAAAAGAAACGTGAAGTTAGTTCAATGAGGCACTCGCCAATGTGTTGGTTCACAGAGGTGGAGTGTATAGCAACCTTGCTGCCTGTTCTGCGCGATTCAGTTTCCTAGCATGCTACCCTAAATGAAACAAGAGGTTAGTTTCAGTGAGGCACTCGCCACTGTGTTGTTTCACAGAGTAAAGCGTATGGCTCTTTGCTGCTAGTTCTGTGCATTGAGTTTTATAAAACCTTGCTATCTAAAGTGAAACAAGAGGTTAGTTCAGTGAGGCACTCGCCAAAGTGTTCCTTCACAGAGTGGAGGTATGTAGCAATTTGCTGCCTGTTCTGCGCATTCAGTTCTTACCCGTGCTATCTAAAAGAAACTAAGAGGTTAGTTCAATGAGGCACTCGCCACTGTGCTTGTTTCACAGAGTAAAGCATATGGGCTCTTTGCTGCTAGTTCTAGGCATTCAGTTTTTAACCGTGTACGTAAATGAAACAGGGTTAGTTCAGTGAGGCACTCGCCGCTGTGTTGTTTCACAGAGTAAAGCGTATGGCTCTTTGCTGCTAGGTTCTGCGCATTCAGTTTTTACCGTGCTACCTAAGTGAAACAAGAGGTTAGTTCAGTGAGGCACTCGCCAAAGTGTTTTTTCCTAGAGTAAATCGTATGGCTCTTGCTGCTAGTTCTGTGCATTCATGTTTTAACCGTGCTATCTAAATGAAAGACGAGGTTAGTTCAGTGAGGCACTCACCACTGTGTTGTTTCACAGAGTAAAGCTTATGGCTCTTTGCTGCTTGTTCTGCGCATTCTGTTTTTAAACCGTGCTACCTAAGTGAAACAAGAGGGTAATTTCAATGAGGCACTCATCACAGTGTTGATTCACCGAGTGGAGTGTATAGCACCTTGCTGCCCGTTCTGCGCATTCAATTCCTAGCATTGCTACCTAAATTAAACAAGAGGTTAGTTCAGTGAGGCACTCGCCACTGTGTTGTTTCACAGAGTTACGTACGGCTCTTTGCTGGTAGTTTTTTCGCATTCAGTTTTTTAACCGTGCTTCCTAAATGAAACAAGAGGTTTAGTTCTAGTGAGGCACTCGCCACAGTGTTGGTTCACAGAGTAAAGCGTATGGCTCTTTGCTGTCTATTCTAGTCTTTCAGTTTTTACCGTGGTACGTAAAATGAAACAGGTTAGTTCAGTGAGGCACATCGCCGCGTGTGTTGTTTCACCAGAGTAAAGCGTATGGCTTTTGCCTGCTAGTTCTGCGCATTCAGTTTTAACCGTGCTATCTAAGTGAAACCAGAGGTTAGCTCTGGAGCACTCGCGCGAAAGTGGTTCCTTCACAGAGTGGAGTATGTAGCAATTTGCTGCCTGTCCTGCGCATTCAGTTCTTAAACCGTGCTAACTAAAAAGAAACGAGAGGTTAGTTCAATGAGGCACTCGCCACTGTGTTGTTTCCCAGATAAAGCAGTATGGCTCTTTGCTGCTAGTTCTGCGCATTGAGTTTTTAACCGTGCACCTAAGTGAAACAAGAGGTTAGTTCAAAGAGGCACTCGCCACAGTGTTGGTTCACAGAGTGGAGTGTATAGCACCTTGCTGCCTGTTCTGCGCATTCAGTTCCTAATAGTGCTACCTAAATGAAACAAGAGGTTAGTTCAGTGAGGCACTCGCAACAGTGTTGATTCACAGAGGAAAGCCTATGACTCTTTGCCGCAAGTTCTGCGCATTCAGGTTTTTACCGTGCTTCCTAAATGAAAAAAGAGGTTAGTTCAGTGAGGCACTCGCCACTGTGTTGTTTCACAGAGTAAAGCCTATGGCTCTTTGCTGCTTGTTCTGCGCATTCAGTTTTTAACCGTGCTACCTAAGGGAAACAAGAGGTTATTTCAATGAGGCCGTCGCCACTGTGTTTTTTCACAGAGTAAAGCGTACGGCTCTTTGCTGCTAGTTCTGCGCATTCAGTTTTTTACCGTGCTACCTAAGTGAAGCAAGAGGTTAGTTCAGTGAGGCACTCGCCAAAGTGTTCTTTCACAGAGTGGAGTATGTAGCAATTTGCTGCCAGTTCTGCGCATTCAGTTCTTAACCGTGCTAACTAAAAGAAACGAGAGGTTATTTCAGTGAGGCACTCGCCACTGTGTTGTTTCACAGAGTAAAGCGTAAGGCTCTTTGCTGCTACTTCTGCGCATTCAGGTTTTTACCGTGCTACCTAAATGAAACAAGAGGTTAGTTCATTGAGACACTCGTCACAGTGTTGGTTCACAGAGTAGAGTGTATAGCACGTTGATACCTGTTCTGTGCATTCAGTTCCTAACAGTGCTACCTAAATGAAACAAGAGGTTAGTTCAGTGAGGCACTCGCCACTGTGTTGTTTCACAGAGTAAAACATAAGGCACTTTGCTGCTAGTTCTAGGAATTCAGTTTTTCACCTTGCTAACTAATTGAAACAATAGGTTAGTTCAATGAGGCACTCGCCAAAGTGTTCCATCACAGAGTGGAGTATGTATCACTTTGCTCCCTGTTCTTCACATTCAGTTCTTAACAGCGCTACCCAAATGAAACAAGAGGTTAGTTCAGTGAGGCACTCGCCACTGTGTTGTTTCACATAGTAAAGCGTATGTCTCTTTGCTGCTTGTTCTGCGCATTCAATTTTTAACTGTGCTACCTAAGGGAAACAAGATGGTAGTTCAATGAGGCTCTCGCCACTGTTTTTTTCACAGAGTAAAGCGTACGGCTCTTTGCTGCTACTTCTGCGCATTCAGTTTTTTACCGTGCTATCTAAGTGAAACAAGAGGTTAGTTCAGTGAGGCACTCACCAAAGTGTTCCTTCACAGAGTGGAGTATGTAGCATTTGCTGCCTATCCTGCGCATTCAGTTCTTAACCGTGCTAACTAAAAGAAACGAGAGGTTTGTTCAATGAGGCACTCGCCACTGTGTTGTTTCCCAGAATAAAGCATATGGCTCTTTGCTGCTAGTTCTGCGCATTGAGTTTTTAACCGTGCTACCTAAGTGAAACAAGAGGTTAGTTCAGTGAGGCACTCGCCACAGTGTTGTTTCACAGAGTGGAGTGTATAGCACGTTGATGCCTGTTCTGCGCATTCAGTTCCTAACAGTGCTATCTAAATGAAACAAGAGGTTAGTTCAGTGAGGCACTCGCTACTGTGTTGTTTCACAGAGTAAAACATAAGGCTCTTTGCTGCTAGTTCTAGGCATTCAGCTTTTAACCGTGCTATGTAAATTAAACAAGAGGCTGGTTCAGTGAGGCACTCGTCACTGTGTTGTTTCACAGAGTAAAGCGTATGGCTCTTTGCTGCTGGTTCTGCGCATTCAGTTTTTAACCGTGCTACCTAAATGAAACAAGAGGTTAGATAAGTGAGGCACTCGCAACTGTGTTGTTTCACAGAGGAAAACGTAAGGCTCTTTGCTGCTAGTTCTAGGCATTCAGTTTTTAACCGTGCTACCTAATTGAAACAAGAGGTTATTTCAATGAGGCACTCGTCACAGTGTTGATTCACAGAGTGGAGTATGTACCACTTTGCTCCCTGTTCTTCGCATTCAGTTCTTAACGGCACTACCTAAATGAAACAAGAGGTTAGATCAATGAGGCACTCGCCACAGGGTTGGTTCACAGAGTGGAGTGTATAGCACCTTGCTGCCCGTCTGCGCATTCAATTCCTAGCATTGCTACCTAAATGAAACAAGAGGTTAGTTCAGTGAGGCACTCGCCACTGAGTTGTTTCACAGAGTAAAGCGTATGGCTCTTTGCTGCTAGTTCTGCGCATTCAGTTTTTTACCGTGCTACCTAAGTGAAACAAGAGGTTAGTTCAGTGAGGCCCTCGCCACTGTGTTGTTTCACACAGTAAAGCGTACGGCTCTTTGCTGCTAGTTCTGCGCATTCAGGTTTTACCCGTGCTATCTAAGTGAAACAGGAGGTTAGTTCAGTGAGGCACTCGCCAAAGTGTTCCTATACAGAGTGGAGTATGTAGCAATTTGCTGCCTGTTCTGCGCATTCATTTCTTAACCGTGCTATCTAAAAGAAACGAGAGGTTAGTTCAATGAGGCACTCGCCAATGTGTTGGTTCACAGAGTGGAGTGTATAGCACCTTGCTGCCTGTTCTGCGCATTCAGTTCCTAACAGTGCTACCTAAATGAAACAAGAGGTTAGTTCAGTGAGGCACTCGCCACTGTGTTGTTTCACAGAGTAAAGCGTATGGCTCTTTGCTGCTAGTTCTGTGCATTGAGTTTTTAACCTTGCTATCTAAGTGAAACAAGAGGTTAGTTCAGTGAGGCACTCGCCAAAGTGTTCCTTCACAGAGTGGAGTATGTAGCAATTTGCTGCCTGTTCTGCGCATTCAGTTCTTACCCGTGCTAACTAAAAGAAACTAAGAGGTTAGTTCAATGAGGCACTCGCCACTGTGCTGTTTCACAGAGTAAAGCATATGGCTCTTTGCTGCTAGTTCTAGGCATTCAGTTTTTAAACCGTGGTACGTAAATGAAACAGGTTAGTTCAGTGAGGCACTCGCCGCTGTGTTGTTTCACAGAGTAAAGCGTATGGCTCTTTGCTGCTAGTTCTGCGCATTCAGTTTTTTACCGTGCTACCTAAGTGAAACAAGAGGTTAGTTCAGTGAGGCACTCGCCAAAGTGTTTTTTCCTAGAGTAAATCGTATGGCTCTTTGCTGCTAGTTCTGTGCATTCAGGTTTTAACCGTGCTATCTAAATGAAAGACGAGGTTAGTTCAGTGAGGCACTCACCACTGTGTTGTTTCACAGAGTAAAGCGTATGGCTCTTTGCTGCTTGTTCTGCGCATTCTGTTTTTAACCGTGCTACCTAAGTGAAACAAGAGGTAATTTCAATGAGGCACTCACCACAGTGTTGATTCACCGAGTGGAGTGTATAGCACCTTGCTGCCCGTTCTGCGCATTCAATTCCTAGCATTGCTACCTAAATTAAACAAGAGGTTAGTTCATTGAGGCACTCGCCACTGTGTTGTTTCACAGAGTAAAACGTACGGCTCTTTGCTGGTAGTTTTTTCGCATTCAGTTTTTAACCGTGCTTCCTAAATGAAACAAGAGGTTAGTTCAGTGAGGCACTCGCCACAGTGTTGGTTCACAGAGTAAAGCGTATGGCTCTTTGCTGCTAGTTCTAGGCATTCAGTTTTTAACCGTGGTACGTAAATGAAACAGGTTAGTTCAGTGAGGCACTCGCCGCTGTGTTGTTTCACAGAGTAAAGCGTATGGCTCTTTGCTGCTAGTTCTGCGCATTCAGTTTTTTACCGTGCTACCTAAGTGAAACAAGAGGTTAGTTCAGTGAGGCCCTCGCCACTGTGTTGTTTCACAGAGTAAAGCGTACGGCTCTTTGCTGCTAGTTCTGCGCATTCAGGTTTTAACCGTGCTATCTAAGTGAAACAGGAGGTTAACTCAGTGAGGCACTCGCCAAAGTGTTCCTTCACAGAGTGGAGTATGTAGCAATTTGCTGCCTGTTCTGCGCATTCATTTCTTAACCGTGCTATCTAAAAGAAACGAGAGGGTTAGTTCAATGAGGCACTCGCCAATGTGTTGTTTCCCAGAATAAAGCATATGGCTCTTTGCTGCTAGTTCTGCGCATTGAGTTTTTAACCGTGCTACCTAAGTGAAACAAGAGGTTAGTTCAATGAGGCACTCGCCACAGTGTTGGCTCACAGAGTGGAGTGTATAGCACCTTGCTGCCTGTTCTGCGCATTCAGTTCCTAACAGTGCTACCTAAATGAAACAAGAGGTTAGTTCAGTGAGGCACTCGCCACTGTGTTGTTTCACAGAGTAAAGCGTACGGCTCTTTGCTGCTACTTCTGCGCATTCAGGTTTTAACCGTGCTACCTAAATGAAACAAGAGGTTAATTCAGTGAGTCACTCGCCACTGTGTTGTTTCAGAGAGTAAAGCGTATGGCTCTTTGCTCCTTGTTCTACGCTTTCAGTTTTTAACCGTGCTACCTAATTGAAACAAGAGCTTAGATCAAGGAGCCACTCGCCACAGTGTTGGTTCACAGAGTGGAGTGTATGGCACCTTGCTGCCCGTTCTTCGCATTCAATTCCTAGCATGCTACCTAAATGAAACAAGAGGTTAGTTCAGTGAGGCACTCGCCACTGTGTTGTTTCACAGAGTAAAGCGTATGGCTCCTTGCTGCTTGTTCTGCGCATTCAGTTTTTAACCGTGCTACCTACGGGAAAGAAGAGGTTAGTTCAATGAGGCCCTCGCCACTGTGTTGTTTCACAGAGTAAAGCTTAGGGTTCTTTGCTGCTCATTCTGCGCATTCAGTTTTTTACCGTGCTATCTAAGTGAAACAAGAGGTTAGTTCAGTGAGGCACTCGCCAAAGTGTTCCTTCACAGAGTGGAGTATGTGGCATTTGCTGCCTGTCCTGCGCATTCAGTTCTTAACCGTGCTAACTAAAAGAAACGAGAGGTTAGTTCAATGAGGCACTCGCCACTGTGTTGTTTCCCAGAATAAAGCATATGGCTCTTTGCTGCTAGTTCTGCGCATTGAGTTTTTAACCGTGCTACCTAAGTGAAACAAGAGGTTAGTTCAATGAGGCACTCGCCACAGTGTTGTTTCACAGAGGAAAGCCTATGACTCTTTGCCGCTTGTTGTGCGCATTCAGGTTTTTACCGTGCTACCTAAATGAAACAAGAGGTTTGTTCATTGAGGCACTCGCCACAGTGTTGGTTCACAGAGTGGAGTGTATAGCACGTTGATGCCTGTTCTGCGCATTCAGTTCCTAACAGTGCTATCTAAATGAAACAAGAGGTTAGTTCAGTGAGGCACTCGCTACTGTGTTGTTTCACAGAGTAAAACATAAGGCTCTTTGCTGCTAGTTCTAGGCATTCAGTTTTTAACCGTGCTATGTAAATTAAACAAGAGGCTGGTTCAGTGAGGCACTCGTCACTATGTTGTTTCACAGAGTAAAGCGTATGGCTCTTTGCTGCTGGTTCTGCGCATTCAGTTTTTAACCGTGCTACCTAAATGAAACAAGAGGTTAGATAAGTGAGGCACTCGCAACTGTGTTGTTTCACAGAGGAAAACGTAAGGCTCTTTGCTGCTAGTTCTAGGCATTCAGTTTTTAACCGTGCTACCTAAATGAAACAAGAGGTTAGTTCAGTGAGGCACTCGCCAAAGTGTTTTTTCCTAGAGTAAATCGTATGGCTCTTTGCTGCTAGTTCTGTGCATTCAGTTTTAACCGTGCTATCTAAATGAAAGACGAGGTTAGTTCAGTGAGGCACTCACCACTGTGTTGTTTCACAGAGTAAAGCTTATGGCTCTTTGCTGCTTGTTCTGCGCATTCTGTTTTTAACCGTGCTACCTAAGTGAAACAAGAGGTAATTTCCCTGAGACACTCATCACAGTGTTGATTCACAGAGTGGAGTGTATAGCACCTTGCTGCCCGTTCTGCGCATTCAATTCCTAGCATTGCTACCTAAATTAAACAAGAGGTTAGTTCATTGAGGGCACTCGCCACTGTGTGTTTCACAGAGTAAAAACGACGGCTCTTTGCTGTAGTTTTTTCGCATTCAGTTTTTAACCGTGCTTCTAATGAAACAAGAGGTTAGTTCAGTGAGGCCCTCGCCACTTTGTTGTTTCACAGAGGTAAAGGGTACGGCTCTTTCTGCTATTCTGCGCATTCAGTTTAACCGTGCTATCTAAGTGAAACAGGAGGTTAGCTTCAGTGAGGCAATCGCCAAAGTGTTCCTTCACAGAGTGGAGTATGTAGCAATTTGCTGCCTGTCCTGCGCATTCAGTTCTTAACCGTGCTAACTAAAAGAAACGATAAGGTTAGTTCAATGAGGCACTCGCCACAGTGTTGTTCACGAGTGAGTGTATAGCACCTTGGCTGCCTGTTCTGCGCATTCAGTTCCTCATAGTGCTACCTAAATGAAACAAGAGGTTAGTTCAGTGAGGCACTCGCCACAGTGTTGTTTCACAGAGGTAAGCCTATGACTCTTTGCCGCAAGTTCTGCGCATTCAGGTTTTTTTCCGTGCTTCCTAAATGAAAAAAGAGGTTAGTTCAGTGAGGCACTCGCCACTGTGTTGTTTCACAGAGTAAAGCGTATGGCTCTTTGCTGCTAGTTCTGCGCATTCAGTTTTTTACCGTGCTACCTAAGTGAAACAAGAGGTTAGTTCAGTGAGGCCCTCGCCACTGTGTTGTTTCACAGAGTAAAGCGTACGGCTCTTTGCTGCTAGTTCTGCGCATTCAGGTTTTACCCGTGCTATCTAAGTGAAACAGGAGGTTAGTTCAGTGAGGCACTCGCCAAAGTGTTCCTTCACAGAGTGGAGTATGTAGCAATTTGCTGCCTGTTCTGCGCATTCATTTCTTAACCGTGCTATCTAAAAGAAACGAGAGGTTAGTTCAATGAGGCACTCGCCAATGTGTTGTTTCCCAGAATAAAGCATATGGCTCTTTGCTGCTAGTTCTGCGCATTGAGTTTTTAACCGTGCTACCTAAGTGAAACAAGAGGTTATTTCAATGAGGCACTCGCCACAGTGTTGGTTCACAGAGTGGAGTGTATAGCACCTTGCTGCCTGTTCTGCGCATTCAGTTCCTAACAGTGCTACCTAAATGAAACAAGAGGTTAGTTCAGTGAGGCACTCGCCACTGTGTTGTTTCACAGAGTAAAGCGTATGGCTCTTTGCTGCTAGTTCTGTGCATTGAGTTTTTAACCTTGCTATCTAAGTGAAACAAGAGGTTAGTTCAGTGAGGCACTCGCCAAAGTGTTCCTTCACAGAGTGGAGTATGTAGCAATTTGCTGCCTGTTCTGCGCATTCAGTTCTTACCCGTGCTAACTAAAAGAAACTAAGAGGTTAGTTCAATGAGGCACTCGCCACTGTGCTGTTTCACAGAGTAAAGCATATGGCTCTTTGCTGCTAGTTCTAGGCATTCAGTTTTTAACCGTGGTACGTAAATGAAACAGGTTAGTTCAGTGAGGCACTCGCCGCTGTGTTGTTTCACAGAGTAAAGCGTATGGCTCTTTGCTGCTAGTTCTGCGCATTCAGTTTTTTACGGTGCTACCTAAGTGAAACAAGAGGTTAGTTCAGTGAGGCACTCGCCAAAGTGTTTTTTCCTAGAGTAAATCGTATGGCTCTTTGCTGCTAGTTCTGTGCATTCAGGTTTTAACCGTGCTATCTAAATGAAAGACGAGGTTAGTTCAGTGAGGCACTCACCACTGTGTTGTTTCACAGAGTAAAGCGTATGGCTCTTTGCTGCTTGTTCTGCGCATTCTGTTTTTAACCGTGCTACCTAAGTGAAACAAGAGGTAATTTCAATGAGGCACTCATCACAGTGTTGATTCACCGAGTGGAGTGTATAGCACCTTGCTGCCCGTTCTGCGCATTCAATTCCTAGCATTGCTACCTAAATTAAACAAGAGGTTAGTTCATTGAGGCACTCGCCACTGTGTTGTTTCACAGAGTAAAACGTACGGCTCTTTGCTGGTAGTTTTTTCGCATTCAGTTTTTAACCGTGCTTCCTAAATGAAACAAGAGGTTAGTTCAGTGAGGCACTCGCCACAGTGTTGGTTCACAGAGTAAAGCGTATGGCTCTTTGCTGCTAGTTCTAGTCATTCAGTTTTTAACCGTGGTACGTAAATGAAACAGGTTAGTTCAGTGAGGCACTCGCCGCTGTGTTGTTTCACAGAGTAAAGCGTATGGCTCTTTGCTGCTAGTTCTGCGCATTCAGTTTTTTACCGTGCTACCTAAGTGAAACAAGAGGTTAGTTCAGTGAGGCCCTCGCCACTGTGTTGTTTCACAGAGTAAAGCGTACGGCTCTTTGCTGCTAGTTCTGCGCATTCAGTTTTTACCGTGCTACCTAAGTGAAACAAGAGGTTAGCTCAGTGAGGCACTCGCCAAAGTGTTCCTTCACAGAGTGGAGTATGTAGCAATTTGCTGCCTGTCCTGCGCATTCAGTTCTTAACCGTGCTAACTAAAAGAAACGAGAGGTTAGTTCAATGAGGCACTCGCCACTGTGTTGTTTCCCAGAATAAAGCATATGGCTCTTTGCTGCTAGTTCTGCGCATTGAGTTTTTAACCGTGCTACCTAAGTGAAACAAGATGTTAGTTCAAAGAGGCACTCGCCACAGTGTTGGTTCACAGAGTGGAGTGTATAGCACCTTGCTGCCTGTTCTGCGGATTCAGTTCCTAACAGTGCTACCTAAATGAAACAAGAGGTTAGTTCAGTGAGGCACTCGCCACAGTGTTGTTTCACAGAGGAAAGCCTATGACTCTTTGCCGCAAGTTCTGCGCATTCAGGTTTTTACCGTGCTTCCTAAATGAAAAAAGAGGTTAGTTCAGTGAGGCACTCGCCACTGTGTTGTTTCACAGAGTAAAGCCTATGGCTCTTTGCTGCTTGTTCTGCGCATTCAGTTTTTAACCGTGCTACCTAAGGGAAACAAGAGGTTAGTTCAATGAGGCCGTCGCCACTGTGTTTTTTCACAGAGTAAAGCGTACGGCTCTTTGCTGCTAGTTCTGCGCATTCAGTTTTTTACCGTGCTACCTAAGTGAAACAAGAGGTTAGTTCAGTGAGGCACTCGCCAAAGTGTTCCTTCACAGAGTGGAGTATGTAGCAATTTGCTGCCAGTTCTGCGCATTCAGTTCTTAACCGTGCTAACTAAAAGAAACGAGAGGTTAGTTCAGTGGGGCACTCGCCACTGTGTTGTTTCACAGAGTAAAGCGTAAGGCTCTTTGCTGCTACTTCTGCGCATTCAGGTTTTTACCGTGCTACCTAAATGAAACAAGAGGTTAGTTCATTGAGACACTCGCCACAGTGTTGGTTCACAGAGTAGAGTGTATAGCACGTTGATACCTGTTCTGTGCATTCAGTTCCTAACAGTGCTACCTAAATGAAACAAGAGGTTAGTTCAGTGAGGCACTCGCCACTGTGTTGTTTCACAGAGTAAAACATAAGGCTCTTTGCTGCTAGTTCTAGGAATTCAGTTTTTCACCTTGCTAACTAATTGAAACAATAGGTTAGTTCAATGAGGCACTCGCCAAAGTGTTCCATCACAGAGTGGAGTATGTATCACTTTGCTCCCTGTTCTTCACATTCAGTTCTTAACAGCGCTACCCAAATGAAACAAGAGGTTAGTTCAGTGAGGCACTCGCCACTGTGTTGTTTCACAGAGTAAAGCGTATGTCTCTTTGCTGCTTGTTCTGCGCATTCAATTTTTAACCGTGCTACCTAAGGGAAACAAGAGGGTAGTAATGAGGCTCTCGCCACTGTTTTTTTCACAGAGTAAAGCGTACGGCTCTTTGCTGCTACTTCTGCGCATTCAGGTTTTAACCGTGCTACCTAAATGAAACAAGAGGTTAGTTCAGTGAGGCACTCGCCAAAGTGTTCCTTCACAGAGTGGAGTATGTAGCATTTGCTGCCTGTCCTGCACATTCAGTTCTTAACCGTGCTAACTAAAAGAAACCAGAGGTTAGTTCAATGAGGCACTCGCCACTCTGTTGTTTCCCAGAATAAAGCATATGGCTCTTTGCTGCTAGTTCTGCGCATTGAGTTTTTAACCGTGCTACCTAAGTGAAACAAGAGGTTAGTTCAATAAGGCTCTCGCCACAGTGTTGGTTCACAGAGTGGAGTGTATAGCACCTTGCTGCCAGTTCTGCGCATTCAGTTCCTAACAGTGCTACCTAAATGAAACAAGAGGTTAGTTCAGTGAGGCACTCGCCACAGTGTTGTTTCACAGAGGAAAGCCTATGACTCTTTGCCGCTTGTTGTGCGCATTCAGGTTTTTACCGTGCTACCTAAATGAAACAAGAGGTTTGTTCATTGAGGCACTCGCCACAGTGTTGGTTCACAGAGTGGAGTGTATAGCACGTTGATGCCTGTTCTGCGCATTCAGTTCCTAACAGTGCTATCTAAATGAAACAAGAGGTTAGTTCAATGAGGCACTCGCTACTGTGCTGTTTCACAGATTAAAACATAAGGCTCTTTGCTGCTAGTTCTAGGCATTCAGTTTTTAACCGTGCTATGTAAATTAAACAAGAGGCTGGTTCAGTGAGGCACTCGTCACTGTGTTGTTTCACAGAGTAATGCGTATGGCTCTTTGCTGCTGGTTCTGCGCATTCAGTTTTTAACCGTGCTACCTAAATGAAACAAGAGGTTAGATAAGTGAGGCACTCGCAACTGTGTTGTTTCACAGAGGAAAACGTAAGGCTCTTTGCTGCTAGTTCTAGGCATTCAGTTTTTAACCGTGCTACCTAAGTGAAACAAGAGGTTATTTCAATGAGGCACTCGTCACAGTGTTGATTCACAGAGTGGAGTATGTAGCACTTTGCTCCCTGTTCTTCGCATTCAGTTCTTAACGGCACTACCTAAATGAAACAAGAGGTTAGATCAATGAGTCACTCGCCAAAGTGTTCCTTCACAGAGTGGAGTATGTAGCAATTTGCTGCCTGTTCTGCGCATTCAGTTCTTAACCGTGCTAACTAAAAGAAACTAGGAGGTTAGTTCAATGAGGCACTCGCCACTGTGCTGTTTCACAGAGTAAAGCATATGGCTCTTTGCTGCTACTTCTAGGCATTCAGTTTTTAACCGTGCTACCTAAATGAAACAAGAGGTTAGTTCAGTGAGGCACTCGCCAAAGTGTTTTTTCCTAGAGTAAATCGTATGGCTCTTTGCTGCTAGTTCTGTGCATTCAGGTTTTAACCGTGCTATCTAAATGAAAGACGAGGTTAGTTCAGTGAGGCACTCACCACTGTGTTGTTTCACAGAGTAAAGCGTATGGCTCTTTGCTGCTTGTTCTGCGCATTCTGTTTTTAACCGTGCTACCTAAGTGAAACAAGAGGTAATTTCAATGAGGCACTCATCACAGTGTTGATTCACAGAGTGGAGTGTATAGCACCTTGCTGCCCGTTCTGCACATTCAATTCCTAGCATTGCTACCTAAATTAAACAAGAGGTTAGTTCATTGAGGCACTCGCCACTGTGTTGTTTCACAGAGTAAAACGTACGGCTCTTTGCTGGTAGTTTTTTCGCATTCAGTTTTTAACCGTGCTTCCTAAATGAAACAAGAGGTTAGTTCAGTGAGGCACTCGCCACAGTGTTGGTTCACAGAGTAAAGCGTATGGCTCTTTGCTGCTAGTTCTAGTCATTCAGTTTTTAACCGTGGTACGTAAATGAAACAGGTTAGTTCAGTGAGGCACTCGCCGCTGTGTTGTTTCACAGAGTAAAGCGTATGGCTCTTTGCTGCTAGTTCTGCGCATTCAGTTTTTAACCGTGCTACCTAAATGAAACAAGAGGTTAGTTCAATGAGGCAGTCGCCACTGTGTTGTTTCACAGAGTAACGCTTATGGCTCTTTGTTGCTTGTTCTGCGCATTCAGTTTTTAACCTTGCTACCTGAATGAAACAGAGGTTAGTTCAATGAGGCACTCGCCACGGTGTTGTTTCACAGAGTACAGCGTACGCATTTGCTGCTCATTCTGCGCATTTCAGTTCTTAACCGTGGTCTCTCTAAAAGAAACGATGAGATTAGTTGATGAGCCACTCGCTACTGTGTTGTTTCCCAGGAATAAAGCATATGGCTCTTTGCTGCTAGTTCTGCGCATTGAGTTTTTAACCGTGCTACCTAAGGGAAACAATTGGTTTAGTTCAATGAGGCACTCGCCACTGTGTTGTTTCACAGAGTAAAGAGTACGGCTCTTTGCTGCTTGTTTCTACGCATTCAGTTTTTAACCGTGCTACCTAAGGGAAACAAGTTGTTAGTTCTAATGAGACACTCGCCACAGTGTTTGGTTGACAGAGTGGAGTGTATAGCACGTTGCTGCCTGTACGGCCCGCATTCAGTTCTAACAGTACTACCTAAGGAAACAGGAGGTTAGATCAGTGAGGCACTCACAACTGATGTTGTTTCACAGAGAGAAAACGTAAGGCTCTTTGCTGCTAGTTTAGGCATTCAGTTTTTAACCGTGCTACCTAAATGAAACAAGAGGTTAGTTCAGTGAGGCACTCGCCACTGTGTTGTTTCACAGAGGAAAGCCTATGGCTCTTTGCTGCTACTTCTAAGCATTCAGTTTTTAACCGTGCTACCTAATTGAAACAAGAGGTTAGTTCAATGAGGCACCCGACAAAGTGTTCCATCACAGACTGGAGTATGTACCACTTTGCTCCCTGTTCTTCGCATTCAGTTCTTAACAGCGCTACCAAATGAAACAAGAGGTTAGTTCAGTGAGGCACTCGCCACTGTGTTGTTTCACAGAGTAAAGCGTATGGCTCTTTGATACTGGTTCTGCGCATTCAGTTTTTAACCGTGCTACCTAAATGAAACAAGAGGTTAGTTCAGTGAGGCACTCGCCACAGTGTTGTTTCACAGAGGAAAGCCTATGACTCTTTGCCGCTTGTTGTGCGCATTCAGGTTTTTACCGTGCTACCTAAATGAAACAAGAGGTTTGTTCATTGAGGCACTCGCCACAGTGTTGGTTCACAGAGTGGAGTGTATAGCACGTTGATGCCTGTTCTGCGCATTCAGTTCCTAACAGTGCTATCTAAATGAAACAAGAGGCTGGTTCAGTGAGGCACTCGTCACTGTGTTGTTTCACAGAGTAAAGCGTATGGCTCTTTGCTGCTGGTTCTGCGCATTCAGTTTTTAACCGTGCTACCTAAATGAAACAAGAGGTTAGATAAGTGAGGCACTCGCAACTGTGTTGTTTCACAGAGGAAAACGTAAGGCTCTTTGCTGCTAGTTCTAGGCATTCAGTTTTTAACCGTGCTACCTAAGTGAAACAAGAGGTTATTTCAATGAGGCACTCGTCACAGTGTTGATTCACAGAGTGGAGTATGTAGCACTTTGATCCCTGTTCTTCGCATTCAGTTCTTAACGGCACTACCTAAATGAAACAAGAGGTTAGATCAATGAGGCACTCGCCACAGGGTTGGTTCACAGAGTGGAGTGTATAGCACCTTGCCGCCCGTTCTGCGCATTCAATTCCTAGCATTGCTACCTAAATGAAACAAGAGGGTTAGTTCA